>BPTQ01000002.1:65621031-65662506 GCA_019973895.1 Chrysanthemum seticuspe
TCTGTCCAAGTATTCGAGATTAAAGACATTCATGTACAAATAATCACAATCAATTCAATTTTATTTGGTATTTTGTCATCCGAACAAGATAATTTAATTCATCAACAATTTTTAGAATAAAATTGTCAGTTATATCGTAAGAATAATTAGACCTCAAAGTACCATAACTATGACAACAAATTACAAAGTTATCAGGATCATTAGTTATAATGTTCTAGACAATAGTAAACATACCTAACTTAGTCACTTTAGGAAACTATTTGTAGTTCTGTCAGTAATTTTTCCCACAAACCAAAATGAACAAAATGACATAATTCCAACACGTCAAGAAACGGAATCCAACAAAGTACAGTGTGATCCAGGATAATGGAGTCAAGTTGTTTCTTTCAGTCAGGAATCAACTATTTTTCAGTTTTATGGAAATTAGAGTAGAATTAAAGTAGTGACAATCCTCAATCTCATAGTTTGAATAGTGTCATCGAAATTAGAACTATTGAATCGAATTAAGTCAGTATGAAATCGAAGGCACTTTTTTGACTTTTCTAAAAACCAAATAGTTTGACTAAAATGAATTTTAACTTGATTCTACTAATTGATTATGTAATATTAAGCTAAAGTATGACTGAATTAAGCTAAGTTATCAAGATTAAAGCTACTGTGATAAGTTTGATACTCTAACTCCTAACAGTGATGAAATTAAGATGAGATTAAAGGTATTTTGACTTTTTATCAACTAAGGACTGACTTTCTTTGTTGAACTGAGGTAATAGGACCTAGTGTGACATGAAACAACCTAAGGCAAAGAACTGCACAACCTTAATACAGTAAAACAAGTAAAACCAAACACCCTTTTTAATGACTGTCTTGATGTTTATCAAAGGATTTCACTGATTCAATCCATACAAATGATAACAGATCTTGTAATATTGATTACTAGGACTATTGAAACATTAAACAACAGTATCAATACCATGAAACTCCAGATTAATAAGAATGCTATATTGACTGTTAAAATAAGATTTTTAACAACTACTTAATTTAATAGAACAAGCCTACTGTTTTATGGTTTATTTTAACTTAACTAACACTAATAAACATGTACTTACAGAAATTAGAGCTTATGAACAACCAAACAGTGAAATGCCAAAATAGAGAAAAGTGCTTACAAATGACTTTGATGCACAAGCATTTCATTATATTGAGATTTTTGGATAATAAGAAAATTGCATAACTTGAGATAAGACTTGAAACTGAAATTGGTTGCTTACAAAAGTTTTATTTCAACTTGAAAACATAAAATACAAAGCTTGAAGCTTAAACAAACACTGGAATTTGAAAGTTAAACTAAAACGACATTAAAATTTAAAATTACACTAGGTTACTTCTCCATTGCTTCACCCTTGATATTTATTGTCTTTAATCTTCCTTGTCGACACTCTTGAGAATATCCCACCATAATCCAACCGTTGAAATCATCCAGATAATCATTTTTGCCATTTGTCACTTTTTGGCGCCAAAAATTCCTACGAGCAGGTTTTCTGCATTAATTGGGATTGTATTGATGTGGAGGTGGAGGGGAGAGGTACTCAAGTGGATATGGTGAGGTGGAAAGGTGAAAACCAGTGGTAAAAACCACTGGTTTTGGCTAAAACAGCTTTGGTGAAGGAGGTGAACAGTACCGGCGGTTTATTCGAATTTAAAATCTGGGCCGGGTCATGGTATTGGACTTGGATTGGGCTAGTTTATTATAAAGGGTCCGTTTGGTTTAAGTTAAACAACAAGGACCATTTATGCAATTTAGCCAAAGTTGAAGGTTTGATCTTGAACATTTTCCAAAGCTCTCATAAGGACTAAAACTGCCAAGTAAGATTAGTACAAGGACCTTAGTTGATAATTTCCATTTTTGTTAATCCAGGGACCAAAACTGTCAAGTTTGAAACTTGAGGGACCAAACATGTAATTTTATCCAAAGTTTATCATAAGGACCTATTTTGCCATTTATAAATAGAACAAGGTTAAAAGTTGATAATTTTCACTTTTTAAATTAACCAAGGACTATTTTTAACATTTCTCCAAAGTTAAAGGACTAAAGTTGTCAATTTGTGATTTTTAAACTTTAAAGGGTTTATTTTGACAACTTTTGAATCTCAAGGACCTAAAATGATATTTTACAAGTTTTTGAATTACCAGGGACTGATTTTGACAACTTTTGAAACTTGGGGGACTAAAACTGCCAATTATGCAAACTTGATACGTTTTTCACCAGATTTTGATGTTTTTGCATTTAAAACATATGAAACACTTGTTTGTGATATTTTTATCATTTTGATGTGTTTTTGAGTGTTTTCAGATGTTTTTGGCATTCTAACAGTATAAAAATGATGAGTATTTAGACACTCATCAATCCCCCACACTAAGATATTGCTAGTCCCTAGCAATGATTTGAGAAAACTTTGATGGATTTGAAAAAATCTTTACCAAAAGCCATCACTTCTGGAGTAGCCAAATGTTTTAGTTCAAGTAAGAACCTTGGTACAATGATAACCAAATGATTTTAAGCAAATCATAAGCTTTCAACGGATTTGATTTTGTCTTTACCAGAAGCCGTACCCTTCTGGACTAGCCAACTCTTAGATAAATTATCAGGATTATCTTTGGTGAGCTGAATACCAATTATGGATTTTCCACTGCCTTTACCACAAGCCATAATCTTGCGGGCTAGCCAACTCTTCACTTTTAAGGATATGGTGAGTTGAACACCATACAATTTTAGGCAAATTGCAAGCCATAAACGGATTTGAGATATCTTTACCAAGAGCCGTTTGCTCCTGGATTAGCCAATCCTTATGTGGGTTAGACATGGTGGACTGATTACCATTTGCTGAGTAAGTGAAAAACACTTACTCCAAAAAAAAATTTTGGCCAAAAACGGGGGAATTGGGTGAAATAATTACATGATGAAATTCGTGAGAATTCCCCCCCACACTTAGAAATGAATATTGCCCTCAATATTCAAAGTACCGGCGGTTATGCCGAAACATAGAACATAAAAAGGGAAATACTACGGCCATTATTTTGTTTTTGATATATACACATTTTTTTTTTTTTTTATTTTTTTTTTTTTTAGAGATTCATATGTACAACAGCGTGGGGAAAACTCCCCCACACTAGGGTGGTAGAAAGGTGGTAAGAAGACAGAAATATGGATGAAAATCCATATGATGTGTGCTACTATTTTTGATTCCCGAGTCACTAGCTTGACTCGATCCCCGCATTCATTGGTTCATGGGGAATGTTTGTAGATCTGGGACAATCACAGATGGAATGTCCTCTCCAAAGTAATGCTTTAATCGATGCCCATTTACTTTAAAATTAGGACCATCAGGCTGAGATAACTCAATGGTGCCATAAGGATAAACCTTAGTAATGGTAAATGGACCAGACCAGCGGGACTTAAGCTTTCCCGAGAAAATCTTCAATCTAGAGTTGAAAAGAAGGACTCGATCACCAACGTTGAAAACGCGGTTCTTGATTTTAGAGTCATGAATCTTCTTTGTCTTTTGTTTATAGATCAAAGAGTTCTCATATGCTTGATCACGAAGTTCATTTAGTTCATTCATTTGAACTTTTCTGTGATCACCGGCTGTCTGTATATCGAAGTTTGCATGTTTTAAGGCCCAGTAAGCCTTGTGCTCTAGTTCAATCGGAAGATGACATGCCTTCCCGTACACTAGCTTGTATGGAGTACACCCAATTGGTGTTTTGTAAGCTGTACGAAAAGCCCAGAGTGCGTCATCCAGTTTATCCGACCAGGATGCACGATTTTCACCTACTGTCCTTTCAAGTATTCTTTTAATACCACGATTTGAAACTTCCACCTGCCCACTTGTTTGGGGGTGGTATGCAGTAGATAGACGGTGGGTAACACCATACTTTTGCATGACACGGTCAAATTGGTCATTACAAAAATGTGTACCACGATCACTGATTATAGCACGAGGAGTTCCAAACCTGGCAAAGAGAGCTTTCAAAAATTTCACAACTACTCGGGCATCATTTGTAGGTAAAGCTTTTGCTTCAACCCATTTCGACAAATAGTCAACAGCTACGAGTATGTACTTGTTACCACGAGAAGATGGAAATGGCCCCATAAAATCAATACCCCAGATGTCAAAGATTTCACAAACTTGAATTGCATTTTGTGGCATTTCATTTCGTTGTGAAATATTTCCATAACGTTGACATGAATCACATGTTTTGACAAATTCGTGGGCATCCTTATAGATGGTGGGCCAATAAAATCCGGAATCAAACACCTTTTTGGCGGTGTAGTTTGGACTATGATGGCCCCCGGTGGGTCCAGCATGGCAAGCTTTGAGAATGTCAAGAGCTTCTTGACCATAAACACACCGTCGGATGACTTGATCCGCACAGATTTTGAATAAGAAAGGGTCGTCCCAGAAATAGTGTTTAACATCCTTGAAGAATTTATTCTTCTGCTGGGTCGACATCCCTTTCACAATGAAGTTACCCGCATGGTAATTTGCAAAGTCAGCAAACCATGGGGTAGAAGAGTTTCCACGAAAAGAAACCGCATTGAGTGTCTCGAGAGGAAATGTTTCATTTATTTCCTTCTTCTCGAAAACATCTTGGTGAGGGTTTTCTAATCTGGACAGATGATCAGAAGCCAGGTTCTCAGCTCCTTTTTTATCACGTATGATAATATCAAATTCTTGGAGGAGGAGAACCCAACGGAGCAATCTCGGCTTTGCATCTTGTTTTGCAAAGAGATATTTAAGAGCCGAATGATCCGTATACACTACACATTTGGTCAAGATTAAGTACGGCCGAAACTTCTCAAATGCATACACCACGGCTAATAGCTCTTTTTCAGTGGTGGTGTAATGAGTTTGAGCTTCAGTCATAGTCTTACTTGCGTAGTGAATAGGCTGAAAATGCTTGTTTCTTCGTTGCCCTAAGACTGCGCCGATAGCAAAATCACTTGCATCGCACATAAGCTCAAAAGGCAAGTCCCAGTCGGGAGCAACGAGAATGGGTGCTTCAGTAAGCTTTTTCTTCAATGTTTCAAAAGCTACGATGCACTCGGGTGAGAAGATAAAAGGAGCATCCTTTTCAAGAAGATGGGTCATTGGCCGGGCGATTTTAGAAAAATCTTGAATGAATCTACGATAGAAACCGTCATGACCTAAAAAACTCCTAATACCTTTAACGGTAGTAGGATGAGGTAGTTTAGCAATAACATCGACTTTTGCTCTATCTACCTCAATCCCGTTCTTTGAAATTTTATGGCCAAGGACTATGCCTTCTTTGACCATAAAGTGGCTTTTCTCCCAGTTTAGACAAAGATTGGTGTCTTCACACCGTTTGAGCATTTTATCTAGATGGGAGAGACATGTTTGAAACGAATCCCCAATGACCGAGAAGTCATCCATAAACACCTCCATTGTTTCCCCGATCATATCATGAAAAATGGCCATCATACATCGTTGGAACGTGCCAGGAGCATTACATAAGCCAAAAGGCATACGTCTATAGGCAAAAGTTCCGTATGGGCAGGTGAATGTGGTTTTATCTTGATCCTTTGGATCAATGGGAATCTGAAAGTAACCCGAGAAACCATCAAGGAAACAATAGTATTCATTCCCTGCTAATCTCTCAAGCATTTGGTCCATGAAGGGTAGAGGAAAATGGTCTTTACGAGTGGCGTCATTCAACTTACGATAGTCAATGCAAACACGCCATCCCGTAACCAATCGAGTTGGAATTAACTCGTTATCTTCATTTGTGACAACAGTTATGCCACCCTTCTTAGGAACACAATGAACTGGGCTAACCCAAGGACTATCTGAGATAGGGTAAATCAATCCTGCATCAAGAAGTTTGATAACCTCTTGTTTGATAACATCATGGATTTTTGGATTCACTCTTCTCTGATGTTGAACTGCTGGCTTAAAGTCATCCTCCATCAAGATTTTGTGAGTACAAAATTCAGGGTTGATACCCTTAATGTCGGAGAGTTTCCAAGCAATTGCTTGCTTGTGTGACTTCAATATTTTTATAAGAGCAGCTTTTTCATCTTTACTCAAATCTCTAGCAATAATGACTGGTAATTTATCATCACCTTCAAGAAATGCATACTCGAGATGAGGTGGTAAGTCCTTAAGCTCAACCTCAGGAAATTCTTCAGTTTTCCCAACTGATTTGATTTCCTTGTTATGAAGTTTGATGGGAGGGAGAGGAGGAGAAATGTCATGATTTAACAGCTTCTCAAGAAGAATATCTCCCTCCAGATTAATCTCATTTTGATTAATCTCATCAGGAATTGAATCACTAGAGTGAGGGGCTGATGATGGATCATCATTAAGCAACTTCTCAATGAGAAGTATATCTCCCTCAATGTCAATTGGAGCGTGATCAATTTCCCATGGTACAGAATCACTGGATAAGTAGGCTTCAATCTCTTCTAAGATGAAGTCACTTTCCTCAAATGGGGTAAGAGAAGGAGTAGAATTGGCGATGATAGGTTGAGATGAATGAGTGAGATTATCACTCGAAGAATTATGATCATAACCAAGAACTTCTTGAGAGTACTCTTCAGAAGCAACATCAATGATATCTATTCGGTTAACCGACTCAGAATCATAATTTGCGGAGTACCTCGAAGTTTGATCAAGGTTAAAAGTGACAGCTTCATTACCAACACGTAATGTGATTTCTTGCTCAAATACATCTATGAGAGCACGGCCCGTTCTCAGGAATCCTCGACCAACAATGAGAGGAACCCGATGATCGGCATCAAAATCAACAACCACGAAGTCAGCTGGAAAATGGAACTTTCCTACTTTCACAAATACGTCCTCAGCAATGCCAAGAGGACGGGATATTGTACGATCTGCAAGCTCGAGAGTCATGCATGTAGGAGTGAGTTCCGGAAGAGAAAGTTTCTTCCATACTGAATAAGGCATAAGGTTTATGCTTGCTCCAAGATCTGCTAGGGCAAAGCATTCAACCATTCCTGGAAATACACAAGGTAAGAGGAATTTTCCAGGATCTCCAAGCTTTTCTGGAAGCTTCTTCAGGATAACTGCAGAGCAGTTCTCGTTAAGAGGAGTTTTAGCCATTTCAAACAGCTTTTCCTTGTTGCTTAACATGTGTTTGAGAGTAGATGCAAACTTGGGCATCAGCATGATAGCATCCGCAAAGCTTATGTCAAAATGTAACTCTTGGAAAATTTGGAAAAATTTGTCCATTTGATGACTAGCTTTTTCACGGAGCTTTTGCTCATTCAGACGTGATGGATAAGGAATAGAAGATTTGGATTTGGTATTTTCAACGGGAGATACAGGTGGTTCAAAAACAACTCCTGGATTAGACTTGGGTTTCTGGACAACTTGAGGTTGGACTACCGAAGGTAGGACGTGTATGGTATTTCCATTATTAATAGGAAGTTCCTTGTCCTTTGTCGCCTTGGTAACTTGACTCATTGCCACAGGAGGAGGGGGCATTGGAGTCGTAGGTCCATTGTGAGTCAGAGGTTCACTTTCCACTACCCTTGGAAGAGAAGAAGAAGAAGAGGTAGTAGGAATAGCGGGTCCATTGTATGATTCATCCTTTCAAGGTAAAAGGTCGACTGAAGCACCAACAACTAAAACTCGACCAACAATGAGAGGAACCCGATGATCGGCATCAAAATCAACAACCACGAAGTCAGCTGGAAAATGGAACTTTCCTACTTTCACAAATACGTCCTCAGCAATGCCAAGAGGACGGGATATTGTACGATCTGCAAGCTCGAGAGTCATGCATGTAGGAGTGAGTTCCGGAAGAGAAAGTTTCTTCCATACTGAATAAGGCATAAGGTTTATGCTTGCTCCAAGATCTGCTAGGGCAAAGCATTCAACCATTCCTGGAAATACACAAGGTAAGAGGAATTTTCCAGGATCTCCAAGCTTTTCTGGAAGCTTCTTCAGGATAACTGCAGAGCAGTTCTCGTTAAGAGGAGTTTTAGCCATTTCAAACAGCTTTTCCTTGTTGCTTAACATGTGTTTGAGAGTAGATGCAAACTTGGGCATCAGCATGATAGCATCCGCAAAGCTTATGTCAAGATAGACTTGGTTTCTGGAAACTTGATGGTTGGACTACGAAGGTAGGACGTGTATGGTATTTCCATTATTAATAGGAAGTTCCTTGTCCTTTGTCGCCTTGGTAACTTGACTCATTGCCACAGGAGGAGGGGGCATTGGAGTCGTAGGTCCATTGTGAGTCAGAGGTTCACTTTCCACTACCCTTGGAAGAGAAGAAGAAGAAGAGGTAGTAGGAATAGCGGGTCCATTGTATGAAACACCACTTCTGGTCGTGATCGCCTTAGCATCGCCCCTCGGGTTAGCGATCGTGTTGCTCGGAAGTTTTCCTGAGCCCGAGGGTTGATCATTTAAAGACTTTTTGAGATCAGCAATCTGACTGACCAACAACCTATTCATTTCATCTTGAGATTTCATAAATTGTTTCAACAATTCATCAGATGATGGTACTGGAGGATGTGCAGGGAAATTCTGAGGTCGGATGTTTTGATTAGGACCTTGTTGTTGAAAATTCCCTTGATTAGGATTCACATTCCCATGAAATTGATTCCCTCGATTGAAATTGTTTTGATGAAGGTTTCCTTGTTGTTGGAAACCTTGATTGGGTCCAGGATAGAAATTACCTTGGTTTTGATAACCTTGGTTCATTCTAGGTTGATTCTGATTCCGGTTAGGATTCTGGTTAAAACCGGGTGGTGCCTGATAAGTGTTAGCACGGTAGTTTGGTTTATTCTGAGGACGGTATTGATTACCTCCTTGATTTGAAGTACCGGCTATAGCATTTGCTTAAAACGGACTACCATCGGTGGCAATAAAGTTGTAGTATGCATGAGGACCACCACAAGTAACACAAACTTCAACTTTCTTCACTTCACCATGTGATGGTGTTTGAGTGAATGTGACTTTCTTCTGGTTAGCAAGAACCAAAGCCTGAACAATGTCCGTGAGTTTATCAATCTTAGCATCGGTGCTAGATGTACTCACAGGAGATGAAGTAGAAGGTCCAGCATTAGACTGAGTTTGATATGTCTTTGTGCGGAAAGAACGGACCTGGGACTTGTTTTCAATGATTTGTAAAGCTTCTTTAGTGGTTTTGCTAAGGAAATTTCCTCCTGCGGAGGCATTCAAAGAGTCTTGGTCAGCTTGTCTCAGACCATTATAGAAAGTATCCATTTGCATTAACTCGGTAAAACCATGATGTGGACACTTGCGGAGCAATTCTTTGTAACGATCCCATGCCTCCCCGAATGATTCATCAAATCTCTGAGAAAATTTCATTATCTCATTCTTAAGACTTGTGGTTCGGGATGGAGGATAGAACTCGTTAACAAACTTGGTAACTAGATCCTCCCATGTCTCAATGGAACGAGGGGGTTGTTTCTCAAGCCAATTCCGGGCTTGTCCCTCTAGAGAGAATGGGAACAGAAGAAGCTTGATAGCTTCGTGTGGGACATTCTTGTACTTGATGGTAGATGCAATCTTGTTAAACCATCGAATGTGTGCATGAGGATCATCCCGCTCAAAACCATAGAATTGGCTTTGGGTTACTAGATTAAGCAACCCGGTTTTGAGCTCGAAGGTATCAGCCACAATGGCTGGGACAACAATGGCATCTCCGTAACCCTCGATGGGTGCTTGGAGAAGCTCATTCATGGGTTTGTCTTCTGCCATTTCGACAGGTGGTGGTGGTGGTAGACGTTTCTCAGTCACGGCTGAAGGAGCTGAACGTCCTCTACGTCTGCGAGGAATCTTTCCAAGTTCTGAAAGTGGACTTGTAGAACTGGAAGAACGAGTGCGCATGCACTAAGTATAAAAATCAATTTCCAAAACAAATGAGGCAAAACACAAGTGAACTTAACCAATAATCACAAACGAAATGGCTTCTTTGAAAAAGGTACACCAAATCACAAGTGACACAAAGGCAAGTTTTAAATCTGATGTTCGGGAATTTATTATGGTCGCACCCCCAGTTAGGTAGTGCACTGCCTTGATTTGCGGTGGTTGATTTTTATGTATTTAAGTACCAGTTAAAAGACGTAGGTATGATTTGTGCAAAGGGGTTTAAAAACTTTTGGAAAATATTTTTGGTATCGTCTCGTTTAACCAAATCGTATTTCTTTAAGAATCACCTTAAAAGAAACACAAGACAGAAAACGTTCCGATTGTTTTGTTGTTTTATATTGTTTTTGGTGTTTTTAACACTTTAGGAAAAGTGTTAATGAACTTTTTGATTTATATTAAACTTTACAGAAAACTTTTTACAAACTGTGGTATATGTGCAAGTACGGGTCTGAAAATGCTAAAAACACGCTTACAGCCTCCCCGGCAGCGGCGCCAAAATTTTATTGGTGCTAAACAGTCAAGTCTAATTACGCAAGCTAACCACTTGTGAATGGCTAACCGTAACAGACTTAAAACAGTTCAAACACTAATGCAATTAAGATCAGAGGAATATAGGGAATTCCTGGGTCGTTAAGTCCCACGGAGGATGAATTGGTGTATTAAACACTTGATCAGATGATAGAATGATCACTAAGGATAGTGATCAGTAAGGTTTTGGATGGAAAATTATACCTAAAGAGAAAATCTACAAATTAAAGCGACTTAAATGCAAATTAAGAAAATTAAAAAGTTAAAATCTATTAAATAAATGCTATCACTATTTTTAAAGTTGATGAACGTTTAAAACCTAAAACTTAAAACTTACGTTTAAAATAAAATTACGTCTACGTACAAAATAAAACGCGAGTTTTAAAGAAATAAAAGACCTACAAATATGAAAATGATATTTTTACAATCCTAATAATAAAAGAAAATTATTAGAAAAAGAAAATTATTTTTACAACTATTTATTTAATTATTATCAATTAAAAACTATTTATTAAGTATTTAAAATGCACTAAAATACAAGAAAATACAAGATTAACCTAGAAAAATGAAATTATAACTTAGAAAAGTCTAAAATATGATAAAACTTATTTTAAAACTAAAAATTTATTTTTTAGACTTATTATGTATTTATTATTAATTTAAAACTATTTAAAACTAATAAAAATGCTAAAAAATACTTTTTAAACTAAGAAAATTATGGAAAAATACTTTTTATTACTTTTATATTTATATTAACTTAAGAAAATTGAAAAATCATTTTTTTGGACTTTTTATAATTTATTAGTATTAAAAGCTATTTAAAAATGCCTAAAAACTGTTTTTAATTAAGAAAAATAGCAAACAGTTATGAAAAATTATGAAAATTTCAGGAAAAGTCTATTTTAATATGTAGAATCTAGGAAAAATAGAAAAACATGAGCTTGTTTGGAGAAATAAGCAACTGCAGTTGTGACTGCTTATAAATAAGCACTTATGATAAGCCAAAAGCTACAACAAGCTACCAAATTGATACACAAGATACAATAAGCTATAATAACTCTAAATCAACTAAAAACAACAAACCACAACCTCTGAATTGCAAGTTAGCACAGATTTGAGTTTTTGAGCTTAATGAACAAAACAGAATTTGGTAAGCTACTTTGAGCTTATGCACAGATCACCAAATAAGCTAAAACTGAAAAGAAATGATTGGAACTTGTACTAGACCTGGTTGACTACCTAGAAACCAAAGATGATGTCCAGATAAGTTAAAATGAGCTTTTGAGAAGCTTTTTCAAAACCTGACAAACCACTGAGTAAAACTCAGTTAATGCTGAGTGACTTGGGACAAAATGATAAGCACATGCAGGCCTAGTAAATAAGCTGAAAATGGAAATTTTAAACTTGGAACTTAAAAAGGACCAGGTTAACTATCCAAAGATCTAAAAATCACAGGTTATGGTCAACTAATAAGCTCTATAGGAGCTTATGATTTAGCTAGTAAAACTGATGCACAGGGCACTTTTTTGACTTTTCTAAAAACCAAATAGTTTGACTAAAATGAATTTTAACTTGATTCTACTAATTGATTATGTAATATTAAGCTAAAGTATGACTGAATTAAGCTAAGTTATCAAGATTAAAGCTACTGTGATAAGTTTGATACTCTAACTCCTAACAGTGATGAAATTAAGATGAGATTAAAGGTATTTTGACTTTTTAGCAACTAAGGACTGACTTTCTTTGTTGAACTGAGGTAATAGGACCTAGTGTGACATGAAACAACCTAAGGCAAAGAACTGCACAACCTTAATACAGTAAAACAAGTAAAACCAAACACCCTTTTTAATGACTGTCTTGATGTTTATCAAAGGATTTCACTGATTCAATCCATACAAATGATAACAGATCTTGTAATATTGATTACTAGGACTATTGAAACATTAAACAACAGTATCAATACCATGAAACTCAAGATTAATAAGAATGCTATATTGACTGTTAAAATAAGATTTTTAACAACTACTTAATTTAATAGAACAAGCCTACTGTTTTATGGTTTATTTTAACTTAACTAACACTAATAAACATGTACTTACAGAAATTAGAGCTTATGAACAACCAAAAAGTGAAATGCCAAAATAGAGAAAAGTGCTTACAAATGACTTTGATGCACAAACTGAGAATTAGGACCAAATAACAGATCCTATAGCTTACCAATAAGCACTATACCAAGGCCATCCAAGATAAACCCTGCTCCAGCCTTCTTGAACCTTGCACCATGGATTTTTTATTTTTAAGCTATTTATTTGGTATTTTTATGAATTTCTGATTTTAGCTAATAAACTGCTTTTAAGAGTATCTAATAGCTTCAATAAGCTATATAGGGAGCTTATGTGGGCTTATGAGTCCAAACTAACAACTGCTAATAGCATTTCATTATATTGAGATTTTTGGATAATAAGAAAATTGCATAACTTGAGATAAGACTTGAAACTGAAATTGGTTGCTTACAAAAGTTTTATTTCAACTTGAAAACATAAAATACAAAGCTTGAAGCTTAAACAAACACTGGAATTTGAAAGTTAAACTAAAACGACATTAAAATTTAAAATTACACTAGGTTACTTCTCCATTGCTTCACCCTTGATATTTATTGACTTTAATCTTCCTTGTCGACACTCTTGAGAATATCCCACCATAATCCAACCGTTGAAATCATCCAGATAATCATTTTTGCCATTTGTCACTTTTTGGCACCAAAAATTCCTACGAGCAGGTTTTCTGCATTAATTGGGATTGTATTGATGTGGAGGTGGAGGGGAGAGGTACTCAAGTGGATATGGTGAGGTGAAAAGGTGAAAACCAGTGGTAAAAACCACTGGTTTTGGCTAAAACAGCTTTGGTGAAGGAGGTGAACAGTACCGGCGGTTTATTCGAATTTAAAATCTGGGCCGGGTCATGGTATTGGACTTGGATTGGGCTAGTTTATTATAAAGGGTCCGTTTGGTTTAAGTTAAACAACAAGGACCATTTATGCAATTTAGCCAAAGTTGAAGGTTTGATCTTGAACATTTTCCAAAGCTCTCATAAGGACTAAAACTGCCAAGTAAGATTAGTACAAGGACCTTAGTTGATAATTTCCATTTTTATAAATCCAGGGACCAAAACTGTCAAGTTTGAAACTTGAGGGACCAAACATGTAATTTTCTCCAAAGTTTATCATAAGGACCTATTTTGCCATTTATAAATAGAACAAGGTTAAAAGTTGATAATTTTCACTTTTTAAATTAACCAAGGACTATTTTTAACATTTTTCCAAAGTTAAAGGACTAAAGTTGTCAATTTGTGATTTTTAAACTTTAAAGGGTTTATTTTGACAACTTTTGAATCTCAAGGACCTAAAATGATATTTTACAAGTTTTTGAATTACCAGGGACTGATTTTGACAACTTTTGAAACTTGGGGGACTAAAACTGCCAATTATGCAAACTTGATACGTTTTTCACCAGATTTTGATGTTTTTGCATTTAAAACATATGAAACACTTGTTTGTGATATTTTTATCATTTTGATGTGTTTCTGAGTGTTTTCAGATGTTTTTGGCATTCTAACAGTATAAAAATGATGAGTATTTAGACACTCATCAACCACAAATCAAATCCTAGGTAACATGTGGGCCGTCTTGCCTCATAGCCATTTTTAACACAGGTCCAAATAGTTTCCAAATCTTCTCTGTCTATAATATGTACCAACTGACCCAAGCTGTTAAATGTAGTTTCAACCCCGTCAGACCTCGTGATGCTAATTATAATGCCACCATTTGTCAAGTTAACTTTCGCTGCAGGGTATGTTATTGTCGGATGAACTGCACCAAGCCCGTGTCCCGTCGTATCAAGCACCAAAAATCTGTTTAACCTTTCGGTCCTTTGGTTTCGATCAATCCTCTGCCTCTTTGACTGATCCTGCTCTAAATCATCAACATCTATTTTGGAACTTCCTTCATCTCTCTGACCTGTACCTTTGTTCATAGGAGTGAACTTATCAGTCCTCATTCTACACTTTTCAAACATTTCTTTCACTCTATCATAAGATAGCGTCAGCAAGGTATTTAGTTTATACCCTCCCATGTTCTTCAAGTAATGACACATGAAGATTTTTTGATCTTTCTTCGTTGGTGGATTTCGCATACTTTCTTCTTCTCTTTTTTTCCTGAAGAATCTTTGCCTTTCTTCCACTATTTTCTCAAGAGCTTCTTTTGCCTGTTCACATGTTAGGCTTTCAATTTCTTTGTTCTGCATCCTATATGCTAGTATCACATCAGCTTCAGCTGTTGACATAACGTAATGCCAATGTCCCAACGCAGCTTGTTGTCTAGCTACAACATCTGCCTTTCTTTTCCTTTGAACCTTTGCTCTGTCTTTTGTATTGGGAGAACCTAGCGGGGTTTTTTCAGCTGTTGCTTTTTCAGTTACATTTTCAACAGCCATTTTAGCAGCTAATTCTGCATCCGTTTGAAAGACTCTGTCATCTCTAGATCGATTTCTACATATGATCGTAAACTTGTTAATGTTGTCCATAACTCTATAATATCTGTTTGGTTATAATAATGCAAATTCAACCAAAAAAAACACATAACAAAATGATTGTGTTATAATAACAAGATACCTGTAAGCACTCCCTAACACGAACATACCATGCACGTGACTCATAGTCACACGTGTCGCCGGTATCATAAAATGTTACCACTCCTGTAGGTATGATAAATTGGGCAAGACACCAGTGTTTAATTGGCTCGTTGAAAGGAATTAAAACCTAAAAGAAAATTGGTGGTGTATTAGGATATAGTTAGTGAACATGTAAAATTAATAAAATTTACGTTTTATTATTGTGGTCAAGGTATATTCAAGAATACAATTTGTCGTGTTTGTCTACACCATAAACTTACTTTAACTGTTGTTTGACTTAACATGCTCTTGTAAACGGTAGAAAAATATTTGTGCATTTGACATAACTTATTGCTGCTAAGCATGGTATCTCCATTGTATAACAACTGCACGTGTTAGCGAAAATGATGCTAGTGTATTAAATATACTGGTCGGTGGTGCCATAGATAATCAATTGAAATCGGTGGACTATAAAGTTGCTCTAGAAGACATCAATCTTAAGTTCATTAGAAGCTTGTCACCTGAATGGGCTATGCACACTGTTGTCTGGAGAAACAAGGATGACTTTGAAAAGATGACCTTGGATAATCTCTACAACAACTTGAAGGTCTATGGTTCTAAAAAGAACATTGCTGGTTCATCATCATCTACACAGAACATTGCTTTAGTGTAAGTTTGTAATCCTTCAAATCTACGCATGATCACACTCTTTTTACAACGATTTTGCAGCAGAAGTCTTGGTCAAAGGATGTGAGTGTTAGTGATGTTTCCACTGCTGGTTTGATCTATCCACTGCTAGTTATGGTAAATCCACTGGTAGTGCAGTTTTGCTGAATATGGAAATAACAGGGGCTGTTCTGAAACATTCTGCTGGTAACGTACTTATTCCCCAATTCACTGCCGATCAATTAATTGATCTTTTAAACACTCCCAATTGGCGCTGAACACAAACCCTAACCACTCCCAACTATAATTTTCACAAATCCCACATCTCATTCACTTTCAACATATAATGGCAACTGAATATTCCACAACCCACAACTTAGTCGCATACCTAGTCAAGAACGACCATTCTAAAGGTTTTCATGAGATGATTGATTTCATCAAACATAGTCCCATACACTATGCATTAACTGTAGAACCCATCATTGTTAAATATTATATACATATGTTTTGGTGGACTGCTAAAATTCAAGAAAGAGGTGGAGAAGAGGTTATTAGGGTTGTTGTTGATGAAAAGGAGATTCTGATCACAGAGGAGGTGATTAGAGGTGTTTTGAAGCTTCAGGATGCTGAAGGAGTTGTTAATCTATCTAATGATGAAATATTTGAAGGTTTAGAAAGAATGGGTTATGAGAGAAGAGGAGATTGTATAAAGTTTCACAAAGGTATGTTTTCTCCACAACGGAAGTTTTTAATCCATACCTTGCTCAGGTGTGTAAGCAATAAAACAACCGGATTTGATGAGTTTCCTTCTAAGATTGCAACTGCTGTCATTTGTTTATCTCAAGAAAGGGTTTTTAACTGGTCTCGAATGATTTTTTAGGGTATTCAGAAGAACATTAAAGAACAGGGCAAATATTACCTCTATCCTAGGTTTGTTCAATTGATAGCAGAAAGTCAAATAACATAACCAATTCCCCATAAGAGAAAGTATGAAGTTTTACATATGGTTCCTAAGGTGTTTGCCCATATGAAGAAAAAGAGTCCAAATTTTTCAGGAACCATTACACCTTTGTTTCCTCACATGCTAAATCTGCCAGAACGTATAGAAGAGGAAAATCCACAACCCAATCTATCCACTACTGAACCCCCTGCTACCACATCCCAACCCACTGCTGAACCCTTACCTTCAACATCTGAACCCCAACATATTTTAGTTACTAGAAGGAGGAAGAAGGGCACTCAGCTACCTCAGGCTGGTGCTAGTGGTGAAGGACATGAGGCTGTCATAGGTGTGGGACGTGACATGAGCGGAAGGGCTTTCACTACTAGTTCAGGCTTAGATACTGAGCAGGTCAGTGAAAACCTAAGTAAGACCCAACCACTGACAACTCCTAATGTGGAGAGTTCTCTTGAGCTCAACACAGGTGGAGGAATCCCCAACCAACTAGCTAACTTAGGGTCCATGGATGTTGAGGCTCAGTCTGATGCCATGGTACTTACATCCTATGATTCACCTCTCAGAGCAGGTCATACAGCTCGAAGTGATGAGGATAGACTTGAAACTGAACATGAATTGACGGGTAATGATACTTTTGTGCATAATGACAATTCCCAGGATCCACCTCTCGGACCAGTTAACACAGGTCGAAGTGGTGTGGATATAATGAAACTTTTAAAGGAATTGACGGATAAATGTGCCAACATGGAGTCTAAAATCTCTGGTCTTCAGGAATTGACAACCTCTCAAGCTGGAACTATTAAAAGGTTGAAGCACAGGGTGAATGTTTTGGAGCGAATGAGGAGACCAGGGATTACTGCATATAGAAGAGTCAAAAGGATGTGAAAGAAGGTTAGCTCCTAAAAGGATCAGATTTTGGAGGATGTATCCAAACAGGGGAAGAGTAAAAGCATAGATTCAGGGGAGGATGTGAATTTGGACTTGGATGGTGGTGATAATGGATATGGTTATCTGGTGAGTGACATGGAAGGAAAAGCTGCAGTGATAAATGATGCTTAAGCTACTGGTGAAGAAAAAGAGAAGGAAGTGGAGCAAGCAACAACCACTGCCTATGTTGCTGCATCAACTGCTTGTAAAGAAGAAACCACTGATGGAACCACTTCTAAGGTAATTATAACAACTGTTACTTCAGATATTCCCATTGCTATCACAACCACTGCTACTACAATCACAACCACGGTTACATCACCAACAACGTCAAAAGAAGCTGAAAAGGAGGTTGCCATTCAACTGCTAAACCTAAAGCAATCTTTACCAATCCCTGAACCTATCATTGCACCCATTCCTGCTACAATTAAACCTTCTGCACCTAAACCTTTGGGAAGTTTGAAGATTGGTGAGCATGTGAAGTCAGTTGTTGCTCAACCAGATATTGGAAAGGGTAAAGGAATTGCAGAACCAGTTTTGAAGTTTAAAAGTAGACATGAGCAGGAGGCTTATGATAAAGAAGAAGCTCTAAGATTACATCTAGAATTAAATGCTGATGAAATTGCTAAGGAAAAGAAAAGGCAAGAAGATGAGGAAGCTTCTCAGAAACTGATTGAACAATTAAATAATGAACAACAATTGTTTCAAGCTTCTGAGAGTATACATAAAGAATGGACAGAGTTTGAATGGGGTGAATTAGATATTGGCATAAGGTCTAAGCTGCTGGCTGAGAAGACGAGACAGATGAGACAAGAAAGAGCATTTAGAGATAATCAAGCAAAGAAGAATAAACCTCCAACCAAGCAAGAAAAGAGGAATCAAATGATGAAATTTATCAGGTATATAGGAATGAATGTTTCTGTAAAATTGAGGAATTGATCCTATGAGAAGGTTGAGGAGATTTATAATATCTGCAAAGAAGCTATGATAATTTCATTCCTATGAATTCTAAGAGAGAAGATGAGTTGTGGAGGAACAGACAACAAAAGAGAAAAGGACCTAATCAGGAGGAGTATAGTTCCAAGAAACAGAAGATGGATGATGAGATGGAGAAGGAAGAAAGAGTGAAACAGTATCTTATGGTGTGTGATCAACCTGAAGAGCCTATTAATCCTACACCATTAAGATCTGTACATCCAATTCTAGATTGGCAAATTGTTACAACAAATGACAGAGAAGTGATTGAAATCATAAGAGAAGATGGATGGAAAGAAAAACACTTCAATTTTGGGCGTTTGCTGTGGTCTAGTTCTATGATAGATCTAGAACAGCTGTGGAAGGTCATGGATTTCAGATATGGAAAGTTTGGTCCAACTGGGTCATTAGGAAGGTCTGTGTGGACAGCTGTGAAGAATATGTTTCAACCCAATCCTAAAGACAAATTTTGGGAAGACTGTAAAGTGGTACGATGGATGCTTTATCAGACTTGTAGATTGCATGCTATTCAGACGACACAGGAGAAGATATTCATGTTCATAGATAAAGATTATCCACTGACAAAGAATGTTGCAAGAAAGATGTTGGAAGCTAAGTTAGATCCATAGGGTACTAAACCTACAAATCCAATGATTGACGAGTTGTTGTTGAAGATTGAGAAGATTGCTGATCTTCAAGGTCCTCTGGCCATAAAAGACAAATAGATCAAAGTCTTTTGGGTGTTTGGATACATCCTCCAAATGAAGACAGTGTAGTCTTAAAAGAAACTTGATGATTTTTGAAAGAAAATATCAATTTTAAGGGAGTATTGTTGGGTTTTTTGGTTCTGGTTATCAGGATAGAATCACTGCTCAAGATATACCACTGCTAGTAGAAGATTGGAACCACTGCTAATATGTTTGAACCACTGCTACTATTATGTAGGTCGGTTTGATTTGTAATATTCTAGAACTAGTGCTGGTTGTTAGGATCATCTACAGAATACAGTACGTGGTAAACTGCTGCTAGTATATGGCTTACAACTGCTTTCGCCATACAACTACTGCTGGAATTTGACAAATACTAGAGTTATTTGTAACTGATGCTTATGTTTTAGTAGATTGTATTGATAAAAGAAAAAAAAAAAAACAACCAGAAACATATAAGGATGCAACGTTGGCTGATAATGTGTTGAAAAACTACAGTTTGCATACGATCTTGCGTAATATTTAGAATACTGCTTATCATTAAAAAACAACACATAGTGAGATAAGACACCATTTTATAAGGGATCTGTAATTAAAGTCATAAACTGCAAGTGGAAGTTAATACTGCCAGTGATGAAGACCAAGTAATAAACAGTTACAAATGCATGTACACTACTGATTTTAAGTAAACAGTGCTGAACAGGGTTAGAAATGCATGTATGACGGTCACAAAAGTTTTATTGTAATTGTGTTAGGATGCATAGGATGGTGCACAACTAAGCTGTAGCATAACCTTTAGTTATAATTTAAAAGTTAAGGGATAAGGTCAACAACTTAGCATTTATTAGGATGTTAATGCTTTTAAATACGGTTAGGTAGAGGCTTTCTTTTATAGTGAGATTTATAGTCACAGGCACCGTCATAAACATACGCATATTAACATTGGTTTTGCACACACATATCAGCAAAACCCTAATAAAATTGACTACAAAAAAAGCTGGTGGGTTTTTGTTCTGTAAATCTTATTTTGCTAATGCTAAGCTTGTTTTCACGCATCTTTAAAGTGTTTGTTTATTTTGCAGATATCATAACAATCTCTTCTGATTCAAGCATAACAGTGTCCTCAAGTACTTCAGATACAATGCAACCATGTAATCCATGGGCTTCATACTTTCTAAACGTTGAAAGCTCTGAAAGTGATTCAAGCTCTATATCCAGCTATTTGTCTACCTACAGCTAAAGTGACTATTCTGACAGACCCGATGTGGTAGCTTACCGCGACAGTCTGTTGAAAAGGGCAACGTTTACGAGTTTTGAGGAAAAAAAGCCTTCAGTTAGTGATGCCCAAAGTCGGAACCTCCCGGGTAAAAGGATTCAGGTAATAGGACTTGCAAATAAACAAACATGGGCTGATATTAAAGAGAAGAAATTTGGCATAAATAATCCCTCCACAGTCGCAGGAGCGGCTGACAAAGGCAAAGGCAAAGGGAAAAGAAAAATGGCTTACAAGTAACATATGTTTACCTTATCTACTGGTTTGTTGATGTACTAAAAAAACTGTAATGGTTGTTATCTGTTTAATCTATAATATGTGCACCTGAAATCTGCTGTGACTATTTGTGCATATCTTTTTAGTATTTATGCATATGCCTTGACTTAAATAGGTGGAAATGGAACATATACTTTTCTGTGTATGTTTAATTTTTACCTATAAACAAGTAATAAATAACCACAAAGTTTAACATGCTTACCCTTCAAAAAAGGTTCAAACGATCTGTTCTTTTAAAGATGGACTTCCTAGAAGAGCCTAGTGCTCTTGGTATCACGTTTAGATGTTTAACCCACCAAACATGACATTTTTTAAAGGACTAAAAGATCCACACCTATACGAATAAAAAAAATTAAGATAAAGAAACATAAACTTTTAAATATAGAACTAAATAATAAGGTTAAGTTGGAAAATGCATACCTGAAACCCAAACAGAAATCCAGACACTGTGTATGTGGGACAAACCTTTGTATCTTTCTTTAATCTAAAAAGGTGGTCATCCTTGTGCTTATCAAATACATTATGAAGTTGGTCGTATAAATGAGTCCAAATATGGTCACCAAATGTAAAAGCATTCCAATCATCTAGATTATCAACTAACCTCATCAGTGTATCATCCACCTCGCATGTCAACAAACGACACATAAAGATCACCTCTAAGGCTAACAAAAGACAAAGACATACAACATCTTCATCAAATATCTGTCAAAACCGCTCTTAATCCTGGATAACACCAATTACGTCATAGTTGGTTATAATATAGCCTTGCTTGTCATGAAATAACCTGTTACGAAAATTGTGAGAACCAGATGTATACAACCCAAAGCTTACAGGTCCAAGCCGCAGCCCTGTCATTAGACAAAACTCATGACGACCAAAATGTAAAGCATGTCCTTCAATGTAAAAAATGAAGGGCATATCATAATGAGCATCGTCAACTGTATGTTGTTTCCTTAGCATATAATCAATGCTCTGTGTTTCATGTTCAAAAAACAAGAGATCAATCCATCTTCTAAAACAGGTATTCCTAAACAAGATGCGGCGTTTTGGGGCCTAACTTTTGCTTTATCAATGGAAAGTAGTTCAGTATACTCGTAATTATTAACTTAGATTCCTAAAAATGGTCAACAAAAACGAAAAATTAATTCAGACCATAGAAGGAATCTATACCAACGTCATAAACAATAGCATAGTCATATCGGATGATGCATCTAAACCAGCTACCCTAATATACCAGATTCAATGGCTGGACCTGGACCCATTTCAACGACTCCTTATTGGTCTACAAAGTGCCACTAAATTTTTTAATGAAACAAGTAATGTTACATACTTAACTAACTACATCTAAGGTATTATAGACTACATAATTACGGATCAGACAGACATAAAAAAGAGCAATGGATTGTAAAATAGAATTAACACCTATCTAACATAGGCAATAATCGAATAACAACAACGATTTATTATAACATAGAACTAATTGGAAATAAATCATATGTAATAAACAACAATAACAATATTTACGTACCATATTTTGCCACATTATTGGAAAAAAAGATTGAGCAATCGAAGGTGGTTTGCTTGTTTGAAAAAAATGTCGCGAAAGGAAAAATTCTGTTGCAATGAATAGTTTACGTTAGGAGGAAGAGAGGTGCTGACGAAGCAGACGGTTTCATTTGTGAAAACAGTAACTAATAATGTTATTATGCGAGAAGGAAAAAACAGGGAGTGAAGAAGACGAATGATGAAGACGAGTGAGTATTGGATTTTGACTATAAATGCACTGTACTTTCACTATTCAAATGTCTACTTTTTACGTATGGTAAAATGATGATAAAACCCTTTTTAAAATATACGGTTTCCCAGCGAACGTTAGTTTCCCAAAAAACAAGACCTTACACATACGGGACACTTGTCGCAATGTGGTTGAGTTGCCCAATAACAGCGGTTGCCCTAGGTCCATTTTCAAATAAAAAAAAGTGGTCCGGAAAGTGACATGCCTCAGGGCGCGCGGTCTATTTGCTTCATTTTCCCTTTTTAATTCTACACAAGTATATGTTTAATAATTGATATTACTAGTGAATTACTTGATAAATTGGTTTGACACCCATTTTTCTTACACTTGGTTACTAAAATAATAAAAATAACAAATCCCTTGGGACGATCTCGACTTACCACCTTTATTATAAATGGACGAGTATACTTGCTCGTATGTGTGAATAGATAATCGGTAAAATCATGTTTTAATAAATTTTAAAACTTGCACACGTAGTAGTACATCAACTACCAATTATACCACGGTATTTGGTGTTATCAACAGATTCACCGTCTTCGTCTTTGGTAAGTTTAGTGTCGGGTGACATTGGTACTTTAATTGGTTTAGAGTCTTCTAGTCCGAATTTCTTTAACATTTTATTAATATAGTTAGATTGGTTAAAGAAGATACCATCTTCTAATTGTTTGATTTGTATACCGAGAAAGAAGTTCAATTCTCCCATCATACTCATTTCGAACTCGTCGCGCATAATTTTATAAAAATCATCATATAATTCTTAACAAGTAGATCCGAATATAATATCGTCCACATATATTTGAACAATGATAATATGTGATTTGTTCTTCTTGGTGAATACTGCATTATCTACTAGACCCATTGTATATTCATTATCTACGAGAAAGGTTTTAAGTCTATCGTGCCAAGCTTTAGGAGCTTGTTTAAGACCATATAGAGCTTTCTTAAGTTTGTATACATATTTCGGTTTTTCAAAATCTATGAATCCGGGAGGTTGTGAAACGTACACTTCTTCATTCCCGTTTAGAAAAGAACTTTTAACATCCATTTAATAAAGCTTGATATCTTTAGCACAAGAATAAGCTAGAAGGATTCTTATATATTCTAATCTAGCTATGGGAGCATAGGTCTCATTAAAATCTATTTCTTCTTGTTGATTATAACCTTACGGAACAAGTCTAGCTTTGTTGTGGGATATTATCCCATTTTCATCTAGTTTATTTTTAAAGACCCATTCAGTGCCTATTATGGTTTGATTTTTAGGAGGTGGAACAAGATTCCAAACATCATTTGTTACAAATTGATTTAATTCTTCTTGCATAGCGATTATCCAACTTTCATCTTTAATAGCCTCGTTAACGTTTTTGGGTTCTAAAGAAGATACAAAACAAAAAAGATTACTTTGATTTTGACCTTGAGAACGTAAGGTTCTTTCATTTAATTTTTCTATGACTATTTCTAAAGGATGGTTTTTAGACTCTTTAACATTGACTATTTATTTATTTAATAGTTCATTTTCCTTATCATTAGTTTCATTAACTTTATTTTCAAGGATTTGGCATTCTATTATATCTTCATCTACGAGAGGTTGAGATTTAGGAGGAGGACTCTGATCTGGTCCAAAACAGTCAAGTCAAAAAGACTTAAAACTGCTCAGACACAAATGCAATTAAGATCAGAGAATACAGGGGATTCCCGGGTCGTTATGTCCCACGGAGACTCAATGGTGTGTTAAACACATGATCAGACGATAGAATGACCACTAATGATAGCGATCAGAAAGGATTTGGATCGAATATTACACTACTGAAAAAGTTTATAAACAAAAGCGACTTAAATGCAAATTAAGAAAATTAAAAAGATAAAAGATATTAAATAAACGCTATCACTATTTTTAAAGTGATGAACGTTTAAAATTAAAAACTAAAAACTTACGTTTAAATTAAAAATACGTAAACGTACAAAATAAAAAGTGAAACTTACACAATATAGATCCTAAAAATATGAAAAATACATTTTTACAAACCTAATGATAAAAGAAAATTTATAGAAAAAGAAAATTATTTTTAACACTATTATTCTAATTATTATTAATTAAAAACTATTTTAAACTATTTAATAATACTCTAAAATAAAAGAAAATATGAAATAAGACTAGAAAAATAAGATTAAGACTTAGAAAAATCTAAAATATGATAAAGCTAATTTTAAAACAGAAAATATATTTTTTAAACTTTTTATATATTTATTATTAATTTAAAACTATTTAAAACTAATTAAAATTATTAAAAATACCAAATAAAAGGAGAAAAATAGGGAAAAATACTTTTTAAGCTTTTTATATTTATATTAACCTAAGAAAATAGAAAACATATTTTTTTAAGCTTTTTCTAATTTATTTGTATTAAAAGCTATTTAAAAAGGATTAAAAACTAATTTAAAACAAGAAAAATACCAAACAAGCTAGGAAAAATCTGAAAAATTCAGGAAAACTCTAAAATAATATAAGGAATATAAGAAAAATAAAAAAACAGGAGGTTGTTAAGAGGAATAAGCAACTGATGTCCAAAGTGCTTAAAAATAAGCACTTAAGATAAGCTAATAAAGACCAATAAGCACCAAACTGAAAAGAGAGCTATAATAAGCTAAAAGGACCAAAATGCAACAATAATAAACAAGCTATATCCTCTGATAAGCTAGATTGCAAAGATTTGGGTTTATGAGATTTTTGCTTAAAATCAGTAAATGGGTGCCTACTTTAAGCTTATGCAAAAGCTACAATTAAGCACTACACTGAAAACTATCAATTAGGACTTGAAAAAGACCTGGTTGAGAGTACTTAAACCAAAAATGAGGCCATGGTGAGCTCTTATGAGCTCTGTACACTTACTGCACAAACTGAGAAAATCTCAGCTTATGCTGAGACAGGGGAGCAGGGCAACTGGCCCTTACTTTGAGCTTGTACAGAAGCTTATCTAGATAGCTTAAGATAAAAACAGATATGAGGGCTTAAAAACAACCAAGAGGACTACTTATATTCCAAAAATTAGGACCTAAAGACCTATTATGAAACCTGTGCAGATGCTGCACTTTCTGCACAAAACCATTTTTTGACAAGATTTGACTTTTTGAGTAATTAAGAAAAGTTGACTAAAATGAAGTTTGATCTAGATTTTAGGATTGAAAATGATATATATTGATGAAATAACAATGATTTAAGCTAGACCTATGTATTTTAAACATGAAATGAGCTTTTGCTTTATTGAAAATCCAACAGTGACTGCTAAGAACCTATGATATGGATTTTTGACTTTCAGTGGTTACAAGAACAAAAGTAAGACAGAATGGAGTACAAGACAACTAAACAAACATAGAGCAACAAATATAAACCACTGATCAAGCCTCTAAAACTGTTTTAAGAGCAAATCCAAACACCCCTGTAGAATCTGCTATACAATTTAAAATACTTAAACTACCAATCTGACTTAGTCCAATGATCAAACTAAGCTTACTTATATGTAATACAACTATCTAAACAAGTAAAAACAGATTATGACTTAAAAATACCAATACCAACAAAGTATGCAAAATGCTTGAAAATTTAAAAGTGAAAGTTTAACTCACATGTTTTCCAGCTGTTAGCAAACTAAACCAAACCCAAAACACTACTTAACCTAGTCTAGTCCAACCCAAAGCAACCTTAGCATCATCATTTTCCATTTCTGACCCAAGAATCACCACCAGTTGACTTTTGTTGACTTTTTCACAAACTTGCTTGAAACAGATTTAAAAGTTTATAAAAAACTAAAAGAAGCTTAAGTGAGCTTATATGAGCTTTTAAATAAACTACTAACACTTTGGACCATATAATTTGAAACTGAAAAATTTCAACAGTTAACTTTAAACATGAAACTTTGATGCAACTGGAATTAACACTTGAAAAGGTTCTCAATACATTATAACAACTTACATTAATACAATTTAGCTTGAAATTACAACATTTGAGTTAAATTAAGACATAACTAAAAAAAACGACATAAAAGTAATTTTAAAACTAAAACTCTACTACTTTGCTTCTTCCCTTTTCTTCCTTTTTATATCCAACCTGCTTTTCCACTTGCTCTTAGCTAATCCCACCTTTGTTTTAGACCTTTGGATCAACAAAAGAGATCTTGGCCCTTGAATCCATTTTTGGCGGGAAATGGGTTAGCCAGGTGTAGGGGTTGAGTAAATGGGTGAAGGGATCATTAAATGGCCTTTGGATTGTGGTGGAGGAGGAGGGAACAAGAAATGAGCTGGGGGGATGGGTTTGAGTGATTTCAGGCAAGTGGTTGGGGAAGAAGAAAAAGGGCGCCAAGGCCCTGTTTGACCAAGTGGGATTGACCAGGGCAGTAATATAAAAGGGGGGGTTCAAAAATGGGGGTCCAATGGTTATGGCAGGGGTTCAAAGGGTGTCAAGGGTCCAATTTTAGGTTTAAGGTTTTAATAATTAGAAGGACCAAATGTGCAAATCTGAAAATCAAAGGACCCAATCTGCCATTTCATCAATGTTGCTCCAAGGGACTAATACTGACAAGCTTCAAAAGTACAGGGATCAAATCTGTCATTTTGCAATTTTCCAGGGGCCATTTCTGCCAATTTTGAAACTTGAAGGACCATTTTTGTAATTTTCTCAAAACTTTTTATATTTTTCACCAAAGGACTAAATTTGACAACTTTTGATTTTAAAAGGACCTTTGGTGACTTTACTTTTGAAATTTTGGCTCAGGGACTATTTTTGACAACTTTTGAAAGTTGGGGGACTAAAACTGCAATTTTTGCAAATTTGATAAGTTTTTCATCTGATTTTGATATTTTTGCATTTAAAGCACATAAAACACTGATTTGTGATATTTTTATCATTTTGAAGCATTTTTGAGTGTTTTCAGATGATTTTGCAGTTTATATTGTACAAAAATGATGAGTATTTAGACACTCATCAGACTCTCGCCGAGTTTAACATTTAACGACTCTTTTATTCTCATTGTTTCTTTGTTTAAGATTAGGTATGCTTTTCTATTTGGTGAGTATCCTAAGAAAATACCTTTGGTAGATTTAGGATCGAATTTTGTGAGATGGTCTTTTGTGTTGAGAATGAAGCATTTGCTTCTAAAGACTTTAAAGTGATCAAGGGATGGCTTTTTTCCTTTAAATAACTCATAAGGAGTCATACCTAAGAATGGTCTAATGAGAATCCTATTTAAAATATAGGTAGAGGTGTCGACGACATTACACCAAAAATTTTGAGAAATTAATTGTTCGTTTAGCATGGTTTGACTCATTTTTTGTAAAGTACGATTCTTACGTTCAACTACCCCATTTGATTGCGGAGTACGTGGAGCAGAGAAATTGTGAGTAATACAATTAGCGTCACAAAAAGCTCCAAATTGTACTTCGTTATCAAACTCCCATCCATTATCCATACTGATCAACACTATTGGAGAATTTGTTGTTTTTAAATTTTCTTATTTAAGATTTCAAAGTGATCAAAAGCTTCGGTTTTGTTTTTCAAAAATCTAGTCCATGTGTACCTTGAGTAGTCATCAACTATTACCAAAGTATAGAAGTTTCCTCTGTAACTTTGAATAGCCGATGGACCAAATAAATCCATGTGTAAAAGTTCTAGACACTTTGCAGTTGAAACCATATGTTTAGCTTTATGACTAGCAAGGACTTGTTTTCCTATGTTACAAGCATCGCAAAAATGTTTCTCATATTTTAATTTTGGTAAGTTTCTAACAAGCTCTTTGGATGATAGCGATTGAATAATTCGCATATTGGCGTGACCCAATCTTTGATTCCATAGGTTCGAAGTATCATTTATTGAAGTTAGACAAAATTATCTTTAGGTGAGTTACCGATTTTCATTATAAAAAGACCATTTCTTCTAACCCCTTTTCCTATGGTAATCCTATCTTTAAGTATTTTACTTCCAGTTTCACTAAATAAGACTTCACACTTTTTATCTACTACTTGGCTAATACTTAGTAAGTTAAATCGTAGATTATCTACGTGACAAACATTTTTAATGATTAAATAGTTATGTGAGATCGTACCTTTGCCAATGATCTTGCTTTTACCATTACCAAAGGTTACAATACCTCCATCACAAGCCTTGTAGGAGGAAAATAGGCTTTTATTTCATGTCATGTATCTTGTGCAACCACTGTCTTTTAATCCGTTCATTTGGTTAGATCAATCTTTAGACAAACCTATAAACACAAAGAGACTCAAGCATTTGGTCCCCAATAGTTCATGAGTCCATTTGCGTTATACAAACCATTTACTTGGCTCACAAAGGAAAATTGGTTCCAAGGTCCAAAGTTAGGTACTTGGAATTGATAACTGCTGTGAAATCCGTTGTTCCATCCCATTTGGTCAAAATGACTTTTTGGATAAGGAACGGTTGGTCTTCTAAAAGGTGTCGTGGAGGTTGATCATAAATTAGGCTTATATTTTAATATTCCTTTACCATGATGTGGTACATTAACATTTTTAACAGAGGCATTAGGAAACTTCTTTATAGTTACAACTACAAACTCATTTCTAGAAGTTTTGGTCGAGTTAAATTTTGGTTTTGCTATACCGGATGGCCAAATCCCTTGCTTAAGCCTGGCCAAATCCTTTTTAAATGGTTCAGCTGGATCCGCCACCTGAGAAATATTTTGGACAGCAATTTGAACAAATTTTGTTGGTTTCTCTTCACTAGTCGAAGGCATACAATCTGTAAAGCCTAAACCAATTTTGTTGTTCTTTATTTTCTGTGTATCTATTATTTCTTCTAAGCATTTTGTACTAAGTATAGTGATTTTAGAGTCTTAGTGATTAATTATCGTTTGAATATCTATACAAAGTTTGCATTCTACATTTGCCTATTTACCATGTGCAAGTCTCTTTATCTTTTCCTTTAAGTAAAAAACTTCATTTTCTAAAAGTTCATTTTTACTTTTTAGATGTTATTTTTATTAATGACTTTAAGACTAATTTTTCAAAGTTTGTTATATTCTAAGTTTAGTGAGTCATCATCTAGAGAAGAACTACTATAGTAAGGGAAATCGGAACGTACCTCATTAGAGTCTTTGGCCATGAGGCAATTCTCATCTTTATCCTCTTCACTAGGACACCATGAGCCGCTAACAAACGCCTTTTGCTCATTACTTGATTGTTTGGGACAATCACTAATTAAATGACTTGGATCACCGCATTTGAAACACTTTCGGTCATCCTTTCCGCTCTTTTCCTTTAACTTTCAGAAGTATTTCTTGTCATCTTAAGGTTGTTTTACGAAACTCCTCTTCTTTTAAACAATTTCTTGAAATCCCTTACGGCCATGGCATATTCTTCATCATCATTATTCGAGGATGAAGGGTCATCATCACTTTTCTCCTTTTTAGCCTTTAGGGCTAGTGACTTGTATTTCTGTAATACCCTAAAATCCGTTTTCCAAAATTCCGATATAATTTGAATTTTACCTTAAGTACTATGAACATTATTACGTATTTAAAACCTTATGTTATGTGATAATTTAATTAATACGATATATAACCTAAGTTTATGTGATAACTAATATTGAGACTCTCCTAATTCGAATTCTAGAAATATAAATCGATTCACACTTATGTATTTTGGGCTTTGAACCATTGCTAAATTACCTCATGTCAAAAGTAATTCGACACATACATCATACACTAATGTTATATTTGTACTAGAATCAATCCATATGACTTTGGTGTACACATTTGAAATAAAAGATAAATTCTACGTTTGGAAAAAGGGTAAAAACTATCCTATATTGATCATGATATCACGCCTATGTTTCCTTGTGCTAGCCCCGAACCCTATACGTTATGTACACATATTGTTTTTTTAGATAAGTATATTAAGTTATGGAAAGATGTGAATGAATAATACGTCAACCAAAATTCTCAGCACATTTAACTCCCATTACCTTTTATAACTGAAAAACCGAATATCTCATGAGATCACAACCATTACTACTTTTCAATTAACACCATATCAACCATATTTTTCACTCATATATATGACATGTTGTAATCTCTTCTAAACCAAAATAAAAACATTGCATATCTTTTATGTTGATATCAACACACACGTTTTGGCTAAGATGCACCTTACCAAGATACACGCTTTTGTGAATATTCGATTGGCTGGAAGAAAGAAACCCTACCACCAGTTGAAGTTCCTGCTTCTACTAAGTGGAAATTTATAAGGTTATGTTAATACAAATAAGCCGTAAAAACGTTTATTTATATTTTACGATCTTTTAATGTTTTGTTCGATAACAAACGTAAAATCATTTTAACGAAACAAATAAAATACGTAAATAGTTTGAGCTAATAGTTTACTAACACACTTACGTTTTCATATAAAACACTAAACAAGTAATAGTGTTTTCATGTTATAGTAATTCATATGTATAACAACTAGTGTTTATATAATGGGTATATATATATACATACTTAGTATGTATTATATTGGATAATATAATGGGTAGAAGTCTAAGTATTTGACCCATTGACTAAATACATTGAATGTAGTTGGGTAAAACCCAAAGTTCATGACCCATACCCATGAAACATGATCTATAACCCATGACCCATTGCATGACATCATGCATGAAGTCATAATGGGTATTATCCATAACCCATGGAGCTAACCCATGACCTATTGACTAGATGCATTGCATCTTTTAGATACATTGTATCTATTTGGATACCCATAACCCAAAGTCCATAACCCATGACCCATGATCCATGACCCATAACCCATTTAGGGGGAGTGTCCTATGGATCCCCAAAAATACACTGGACGGATCCCTTATGTAAGGGATCCGTGGAACAGTAGTAAAATTTTGTCTATAAATAATGAGCCATTTCTTCATTGTATCTCACCTCTTTCACATACATTCTCTCTTAGTGTTGTAAAATCTCTTACCTCAGATCCAAAGGATCTTTCTATGGAGTTTTGTGTTTGTGTGATTCTCTAGGTTCCTCTTAAAGGCGAGATCACCACCTTTTGAAGTTTGTTAGGAATCAGAAATTCCATAAGTAAAAGAGTCGGTCACCCCAAGTATTATCTAGCAAAAGCTAGCTCGCAGACTTGTCTCTATTTATGTTAGTCATTAAATAAGTAGTAGCGTAGATTAATATAGTGCAACACCGTGGAGGAAGGACGGGTCTTTACCCATTGTATCCCTGATCCACAGGCCGTCAGGAGGTCGTTTAGTCTGTAACCTATAAATACCCTCTACCTTGCAAGGTAGAGGGTTGGATGTTCTTTGGTAATCTAATATTCCACAAGTTTCTCTTACTAGAATATCCCACTTTCTCTCTCTCTAAAATCATCTATAAGCTGTCACACCCCCAAATTACCTGTTTTGCAACGGATTGGAATTCCTGGGGAATTGACTGTCATAGCATCATCATCACAGTTATATTGAACGACCTAAAGTGTCGTTTAAAAACACATCGTTTGACATTTATATAAAACATCCAAAGTTACATGATAGGTCCCAAAAGTTGATAAAGTTTGCGGAAAACATAAGTATATTACAAGTCCAAACGATGTTTTGAAAGAAAATGCCATAATATACAATGATAGAAGTCGACGCCGCGACTCTAAAAGGGTTCCTTATCGTGCCATGATGAGTATGTCTAGTTACCTGAAAATACATTGCTAAAACGGTCAACAATAATGTTGGTGAGAAATCATAGGTTTATGAAAATGAATTATACGACTACACAAGTATAGATAATGTATGACAATGTCGCCACAAAAATGTTACAATTGCTATAAGTCCATGACACCGAAACTAGACTGACCATGATGTTCGCCCCAACAGAGTGTTTGCCAAACAACTCAAATAATGTTATTAAATGATATGCATCCGTATGACTAGTTGGGATCCACCAACCCAGATGGAGGAGTCACCCTCGATAGATCTATCCACTCACCCTCGCTTCTATGAAATTAACGGTTCATGTAATATAATGGGGACATTCAATTGGCATGAGGTAACTTAAGCAATGTAATGAATTTGACATACTTGGTATCGTAATAAAAATGATGTGCAATGTATTCTCCCCCGTAAGTTTGAAAACAAGTATAAACATGTACAACGGGGCTATGAAAACTCACTTGATGAATTGAAGTGATGACAAAAGTGAGTACACCGAAATGTAGCGTGATCTCGAAACTGACCTATTATGAATGATATGATATGTAATAAGTCATGATGTAATGTTATGCATGCGATTCGGATGATATTTATACCACTTATGAATTTTTGAAAACAATACTCCTCGTCAAAAATATAATCTTTTAACGTCTTGACCACTTTTAACTTACTACACATGTATTTGCATTGAAATGATATCCGACGATAATGATTTAGTAATTTATTGTGAAAATTTTACTTTTCGTCGTAAAATAATGTTATTGAAATTTCCATGAAAATGACAAAAACGGCCTCTAAAAGCTAGTCGTAAAATGATGCACGTCGAGCGTTAGGAAACGAACTCAACGGTTTTGGGAAGCTCGAATGATAATCTCAAAGTTTTAGTACATGAGTTTTCATCCTAGAGGTCTCGATCATAAAGATAATAGAGGTTAAATATGGTACTTTTAGTCCAAAATATAGTCTAAGGATGGTTTTTCGGCAAAGTTTGAGCGACCGTAATTAATTCATTACAACTCCGCTAATCAAACAATTGGACATTTTGGAAAGTATACTTGGCGATTTCACTTTTACTAGAAGACTTCTCTTCATAAAAAGTTCTAATTCAATGGTAAAAACAACATTTTACTTGGTACTAGTTTTTGCGGCAAAACTTGTTTATTAGAAATCAAGTTATAGTTTTTCTTATATATTAATAGTTACGGCAACTTTTGTAAACATGTGAAATTTAGTCGTTACAAATCCGTTTTCTACGTTTTAAAGATCCTTAACTTCGTATCGGAGTATACTAACATATTTTTAACAAATCGACATAATTTACAACGTCCAAGCTTCATTTTTGACTCGTACAAAACAAATATAGTTTGCTGAAATTTTCAGGATTTATATTTTTCGTCGCCAAATTGAAAAATTCATAACTTCTTCGTTATAGCTCCGTTTTAATCCATTCAAGCGGCTACGGTTTCGTTTTAAAGTATATTTTCTAAATATCTAGGCCAAATATTTTTGTTCACTGTCGGATTTTCCAGAATTAAATTTTAAGGACAGACCCTTTTCAAAACGTGTCGAAATGAGTTTTTTTCTCGCGCCAAACCTATTCTAACCCATTCAAAACAACTCCGAAGCTATTCTAATCCTACCATACACCTTCTTAGGGTGTCATGGGTTCCTAGACATCACCAAAACTAAAATATAACAAGGAGTAATTATAGGATGGATTATATATATATATATAGCACATAAAACCTTAAAAACCTTAAAAATGGTATAAATATCATGAGACTTGCATGTTTCACCAATAAAATGATATGACCACAAAAATGAATATGAAATAAAAATATGACTATGAATGCTTACTAGTGATATGATGAGGTTTAATGGACAAAAGGTTTTCCTAATCACTTGAGGTTTATATTACAAAACCTTGCAACAAATGATACTAGTGTGTAATTATATTTGTCTTGAAAACTTGGATGATCCTTCCTTTTGGGTCCCTTGGCTGCCGTATATTTTGAGAGAAGAAGAAATGGAATTGGTCTAGCTTTTGCAAATGAAAGGAATGAAATGAAAAAATAATTTGTTTACTACTTGTATGAGATATTTTGCAAATCTCTTGATGATTCACCCCTTGTGTCGACAAGGGGTGTGAATCATATTTTGTTTATGTTTTTTTTTTTCATTTGTATAAGTGTAATAATTGTTGTAAAAGATTTGAGGTTAAGTGGTAACTTGTAGCATTTGTAAATATTTAGGGTAGCGTTGGATAAAAATAAATTTTCACGGGTCAAGTTAAAATATATTTTTAGGTCATAAAAATTATAAAAATACATTTCTTGCAAAATTTGAGTGATATAATAATAATCGTGTCGAATTTAAGAAAAACGTCGTAATTATATAAATACAACAATTTAGTTACAAAATAAATTTAAAACATTGGGTAAACTCATAATATTATTTTATAAACTTAATATGAGTATAAAAATATATTGGAATAATTTTTGGAAGTAATGGATCAATTGTTCAAAATAATTAATTACGCGATAACGTTTATTTAATATGAAAATTATACGTTTAATGTAAAATGCAAAACCATGCATGAACTAATATGATGATAATGAAATGTAGACTAAACTTAGTCTATATGAAATGACCTCGATGATATGATCATGAATTCACAGCTAAACCATTACGGTTACGTGAATTTGATGCTCGTAAACATAGTTCACGATAAATGATAAATAATGAAACATGAGTAATGTTTTGAGAATGACCTGAAAATACGAATTGTCACATTCGCCCAACCAAAAAGGAATTCAGTCCCTGAATTCAGTCCTTGTTGGGTCCTACGGTGTTCTTGGTGAAAAGATGAGGATATTTGAGTCGCATCGGTTCGTCCAATATTTTTCTGAATCGCACTACGCCTTTCAAAGGCAAGATTTTGAACATAAATTTGTTACCAACTTGAAATTCTAATGGTTTGCGACTTATGGAACATACTTCCAATATTTTTCATCGTATAACGACGTAGCCTATCAAGCTATATGTTGTTTCTTGTAAATGATTCTTGACCTATACCATTTCTTTGTTGTTTAATGAATGATTTATGGGCTAGTGAGTTGGACTTTCCTGATTTTGTTCCGTGAATAAGTGATTGACACCTAAATCAGAGAGTGCCTCAAATGGTGTCGTTAATATGTTCATGTAATTACTATTGTTGTAAAACAACTGGTTCGATGAAGTATGACTTGCCTAATCACTTCTAGAAAGTCACACATGCTTGAGCATATTATCTAATGTTTGAATTGTCTTTTCACTTTGACCATCGGTTTGTGGATGATATGCTGTGCTCATCTCTAATTTGGTTCCAAATGAATCTTGTAAGGATTTCCAGAAGTTTGAAGTGAATCGACTATCTCTGTCGGAAATGATAGAAATTGGTGCTCCATGCCTCGAGACTATTTCCTTGACATAAAGTCTAGTAAGTTGTTCCATGGAGTAAGTCTCTCTAATTGGTATGAAATGGGCTGATTTGGTAAGATGATCAACAATTACCCATATAGCGTCGTAACCTCCCGATGTCTTAGGAAGTTTCGTAACAAAGTCCATTGTAATGCGTTCCCATTTCCATTATGGAATTTCAGGTTGTTGGAGTAATCCTGAAGGTTTTTGATATTCGACTTTTACTTTAGAACAAGTAAGACATCTGCTAACGTACGTGGCAATTTCCGCTTTCATGTTCGGCCACCAATAAAGTTTCTTGAGATCCTGATACATCTTGTCAGAACCTGGGTGAATAGAATACTTTGACTTATGCGACTCATGCATAATCAATTCTCGTATCCCGCCATACAATGGTATCCACATTCTATCCTTGAAGCATAAAACTCCATCTGCTCTCTTTACAAAGCCATTTGCATTTTCAGGCATACCATAAAGCTTTTCACTTGATCGGTTTTCCTCCTTGAGTGCCTCGATTTGTGCCTCAAGTATTCTTGATGGTAAAGGTGAACTGATCGTCATTCCTAATGATCGTACTCTTAAAGGTTTGGGTCTTTCTTTCCGACTAAGAGCATCAGCCACAACATTGGCTTTTCCCGGATGATACTTGATTTCACAATCATAATCGCTGAGTAATTCCAACCAACGACGTTGTCTCATGTTAAGTTCCTTCTGATCAAGAACATATTGCAAACTCTTGTGGTCCGTAAACACTGTGCACTTTGTACCATAAAGGTAGTGTCTCCAAATCTTAAGTGCAAATACTACGGCTCCCAACTCAAGATCATGTGTGGCGTAATTCTTCTCATGAACCTTAAGTTGTCGTGAAGCATACGCTATCACCTTCTCGTTTTGCATTAAAACAGCTCCAAGCCCTTTATGTGAAGCATCGCAGTATACAACGAAGTTCTCAATTCCTTCGGGTAGTGCCAAAATTGGCGCACTGCAAAGCTTTTGCTTCAACAACTGAAAAGTAGCTTCTTGTTTCTTTCCCCATTCATACCTCTTGTTTTTCTGTGTCAACTTGGTCAAAGCTTTAGCTATCTTTGAAAAACCTTCGATGAATCTTCGGTAATACCCGACAAGTCCTAGAAATTGTCGGATTTCTGTAGGATTTGTTGGAGTAGTCCAATCTTTTACGGCTTCAATCTTTGCAGGGTCTACTTGTAATCCTTGACTATCAATGACATGACCAAGAAGTTGTACTTTACGGTTCCAAAAATCACACTTTGAAAATTTGGCATACAACTCCTCATTCTTGAGTAGTCCTAAAATCGTTCTTAAATGCCCTTCATGCTCTTCTTTGCTCTTTGAGTAAATCAATATGTCGTCGATAAATACTATAACAAACTTGTCCAAATACGGTTTACATACCCTATTCATGAGATCCATGAATACTGCAGGTGCATTAGTTAATCCGAACGGCATTACTTGAAACTCATAATGTCCATAACGTGTTCTAAACGCTGTTTTCGGAATATCCTCCTCTCGCACTCTAAGTTGATGATAACCTGATCTAAGGTCAATCTTTGAATAAATACTAGAGCCTTGCAACTGATCAAACAAGTCGTCGATTCTGGGAAGTGGGTAACGGTTCTTCACCGTTAACTTGTTCAGCTCTCTATAATCTATACACATTCTGAAAGATCCATCTTTCTTCTTCACAAACAAGACCGGTGCTCCCCAAGGCGAGGAACTTGGCCTAATGAATCCTTTGTCTAAAAGTTCTTGCAACTGATTAGACAACTCTTGCATCTCCGATGGTGCTAATCGATAAGGTGCTCGTGCAATTGGTGCAGCTCCAGGCACTAAGTCAATATGAAATTCTACTTGACGTGCCGGTGGTAGTCCTGGCAAGTTTTCGGGAAAGACTTCAGGAAATTCTCGTGCGATCGGTACATCCTCAAGTCGCTTCTCTTCCGACCTCTTCTCGGTTATATGTGCTAAGAAAACCTAACAACCTTTCTTTAGGTACTTCTCCATCTTAATGCATGATATAATATTGAGTCTAGTTCCACTTCGTTCCCCATGAATGATCAAAGTTTCGCCGTTGTAAGGAAGATGAACAACTTTTTCATTACAAATGATTCTTGCACGATGTTTGGATAACCGATCCATGCCGATGATGACGTCGAAACTACCAAGTTCTACGGGCATAGGGTCTATATTGAAGGGATGCTTTAGAAAATTGAGTGTACAACCACGGACAATGGTGTCGGTGCTAATTAAGTTACCATTAGCTAATTCAATGTGGTATAATGTGTCTAATGTGGGAATTGTTCTCTCGCTCTAACCATTGAGCTGAGGATAATAAGCGGTAATCATGCACTAGTGAATTCCAAAGGAATCTTAAAATGGTTGTCAGAAGTCTAAGGTGAATCGAATAGCTTGTAATAGGTACAACTGGATTTGATACCACGTGTCTCAATCCAAATTTCAAAATGTTAAATCTGTCGAAAAGGACCTTACTGAAAAGAATAGATTATGGGTAACAATTGTGATTCCTCGCGTTTCTCGTTCCAGCGAATGTCATGATTTGAATCTTACTTGCCTAAGGCGTTTAGTCCCCATGACTTAAATGTTTATGGTTTGATTATCGAAGTGTTTCCATGCTCTATGTTGTAAAGTCACAAAACCTTAAATATTTAAGTAATGTAGTATTGTGATTGGTTTTCAAGACTCGTTCCGATATTGAGTGATTCTAAAATAGTTCATCACTAGATTGTCCTCATGTCCGTAAAACATAGATATCAGATGATACTATACCGAGGAATGTTTGTTCTAATCTCACTTGTAGATGGAAAGTCATCTATTGTCCGATATGTTCAAACCTGTTGCATCTCTGGATATAGAAGTGAGGTTACTTGGAATTTCTAGGGAACACAATGCCTTAGAGGAAGTTTATATCATTTCCTTTAAAGGAAACTCATTGTAGGGAAGTTCAAATATTGTTGAGGCCATGTTTAGTGAAATGTTCTGTAGTCCCAGTTAGAAGATTTGGTTTCTCCCTATAATGTTGCTTAGTGTGTATTCACTTCGTACTAAATCTTGTAACTCGGTCTAGCTAGTACTTTTGAAATGATATAATTTGACTCCTAGTCCAAAATAGTGGTTCGGAATGTCTTGTCATGTCTTAAGATTTTTATTGAGTTTTGAAAGATCTCGCTACCTACTTCTAGTCCTAGAATGCTTTCATTGTTTTCTTGTGTCGAGGAATCCTCCTCATAGATTGTATAGAAAGCCTTTTCTAAAAAGGTCACTCGTCAAATTCTAACTTATTGGTTGAGTGAGGGATGAATGGCGTGAGCATCGATAGAGTGTTATTAAAATATATGTTTATGAACAATTTATATGATTACAAAGTTTTGCTTTTGAATGAAGATTGTCTTAAGAAATTTGAAATGATACTTGTTTCTTTCATGACATAATTCTTCCTGAATTATACATAGGTGATCAGGCCATGTATACTCAAGGACAAATGATGTGATGCTTGGTTTTGTTGAAATGGTATTATGTTCCTCCGAAGTTTTAGATGGTATTCAACGTTTTGTTTTGTAAGATAATGGCTCAATGATTTTTCAGAGTAACATGAAAATCGTTTCGCATGAGGGTATTAAATAGTTGATAAAATGACTGAAACCAATTGATAAGTTGGTAATAAAACAACTTGCTTTAAAACTTTATGAAACAACGTTTCTAAGATGGTGATAAAATAGCTCGAAATAAATTTAAGTGAAATAATGTTATGAATTGGTAGCAAAATAACTTGAAATATAATTTGAGGAATGGTTTGTAGGATACATGGGAGAACCTCGTAGAGTGGTAATAGTCTCCTAATTGGTCAAGAATAAAGTTGGCCTAACCCCTAGTAAGATAGTGAGGTATTGTCGCAAAATGATTGAAAATTGGGCAATTGGAATAAGGAATGAAATAAACTAAGGTTGTGATTATCGTGGAGATAATAAATGATAAAGATTACACTAAATAGAAATGTACTTATTATCTGTTCCTGTTGATGGTCTAATCATGTCTCAAGTGTAGGAGCAGTAGGCTGTCTAATAACAATAGCTTTGAAACTCTCACAGTCCTCAAATCTATAAGATAGTGTAGTTTCTGTAGTCTTAGTGATAGATGGTAGTAGTGTGTCAAATCATGCACGCTTCCCTAGCGGCAAATCAAATGTATGACTAATAGATCCACTAGGACTAAGCTTGTAAGTCCTACCAAATGGTATGATCTGTCTCAACAGAATGATGAAAATTGTCCTGATCCTACGGTGAATCAATAGTGATCGCGATGGTGTAAGTGCAACTTCGTCCTCCTAAAAGGGTTCAGTCTCATCAACTGATGTTATCGGTGTTGAGTCAACTGATGTTAAAATTGTGATAGGGAATGACAGGGCATTCTCTATGTCAAAGTGATGAGAGTATGATGGGATGAGTATTTGAAGGCATTTATGTGACAATCGATTTTGAAATGAAAGTAAATAACTCGTAAAATGTGCGTATGAAACCGCATGTATAGTGACTATGCACTTATGATGAAATGATGAGATGCTATGATGATGTAGTTATAGTCTAGGGTCAATGATGCAACCTAGTTCTCTATAACTGAAGCTCTGATTACCAATCTGTCACACCCCCAAATTACCTGTTTTGCAGCGGATTGGAATTCCTGGGGAATTGACTGTCATAGCATCATCATCACAGTTATATTGAACGACCTAAAGTGTCGTTTAAAAACACATCGTTTGACATTTATATAAAACATCCAAAGTTACATGATAGGTCCCAAAAGTTGATAAAGTTTGCGGAAAACATAAGTATATTACAAGTCCAAACGATGTTTTGAAAGAAAATGCCATAATATACAATGATAGAAGTCGACGCCGCGACTCTAAAAGGGTTCCTTATCGTGCCATGATGAGTATGTCTAGTTACCTGAAAATACATTGCTAAAACGGTCAACAATAATGTTGGTGAGAAATCATAGGTTTATGAAAATGAATTATACGACTACACAAGTATAGATAATGTATGACAATGTCGCCACAAAAATGTTACAATTGCTATAAGTCCATGACACCGAAACTAGACTGACCATGATGTTCGCCCCAACAGAGTGTTTGCCAAACAACTCAAATAATGTTATTAAATGATATGCATCCGTATGACTAGTTGGGATCCACCAACCCAGATGGAGGAGTCACCCTCGATAGATCTATCCACTCACCCTCGCTTCTATGAAATTAACGGTTCATGTAATATAATGGGGACATTCAATTGGCATGAGGTAACTTAAGCAATGTAATGAATTTGACATACTTGGTATCGTAATAAAAATGATGTGCAATGTATTCTCCCCCGTAAGTTTGAAAACAAGTATAAACATGTACAACGGGGCTATGAAAACTCACTTGATGAATTGAAGTGATGACAAAAGTGAGTACACCGAAATGTAGCGTGATCTCGAAACTGACCTATTATGAATGATATGATATGTAATAAGTCATGATGTAATGTTATGCA
>BPTQ01000002.1:65663279-65700908 GCA_019973895.1 Chrysanthemum seticuspe
TTCATGAAACTACTAATTTCCTAGTCACTACTGTCTGTAACACAATAAAACTTAATGAGGAGTTCAATAACCTTTAGGGTCATCGTTTTATGGTTCATAGATTCTACAATCATAGTTTAACGATTGGGGGTTCAGCGATCTCTAAAACTTGGTTGAGCGATCGTTGATTTAGCGATATAAGGGTTCAGCGATTTAGTCGTCGGTTCAGCGATTCATGTTCAGCGATTAGGAGATCAGCGATCGTTTGTAAACCATCGTTAAGCGATTAGTTCAGCGATTTATCGTTGAGCGATGACTGGTTCAGCGATTGTGGTTCAGCGATGGGCATCACGTCTCAGGTGATGAACATGACATTCAGCGATCCGGATTCAGCGATCGAGGTTTTTGACGTTGAGCGATGTTTTAACATTTCGTTCAGCGATGATTCTTTGTTTAAGCATCCAGTTCAGCGATCGTTCTTTTTGTGGTATTTGTAGTGAAAAGTTAGGTTTTTGTTGGGTTGGTTCTACTAAGTTCGAATGGTTTACTTTTGGATTTGTAAACACTACTAAGATTTGTATTTCCATGATTGTTTTAGGTTCGAAATTGTGTTCTTTAGTTGGTTTACTACGTGTTTGGTGATTTGAAAAAGTTTGAGTTTTTGGTGGATTTTTGGTGATCTTTAGGTTTCTACACGTTCTATACTAGATTGGTACCGAGAACTATGGTTAACTTCCTATAACCTAAAGTGAATGTATAGTATTGTAATTGTGTAACTAATATGATGATAATGATGATAATGAAATGTAGACTAAACTTAGTCTATATGAAATGACCTCGATGATATGATCATGAATTCACAGCTAAACCATTACGGTTACGTGAATTTGATGCTCGTAAACCTAGTTCACGATAAATGATAAATAATGAAACATGAGTAATGTTTTGAGAATGACCTGAAAATACGAATTGTCACATTAGCTCATTGTGTTAATGTTATGATATGTAAGTGAAATCCAATATCCTTCAATTGGTATCAAGAGCCATGGTTAGATCATATCTTGCACATCTTTGGATTTCTAGTGGTTTTTAGGTGGTTTTTGAGTTTGAAAAAGTTTAGTGGTTTGTGCATCATTTGGTTGATTTCTTGTGTTAAAGCTTGGATTTTGTTAGTACCTTTATGTTTAGAATCATCACAAATGTTTAGGTTTTCATTTGGTAAGCTTGAATCATCTTGGTTGGGTTGTTTTTGGATTGAAAAGTGATGTTTATGGTGTTTTTCTTGCTAGCGACTTGACCTACGAATTTGTTTCTTAGTAGCGACTTGCTTTACAATTTTGTAGCGAGTTGCAGTTTTTGGAGCTAGCGACTTAGGCCTAGCGACTTACAGTACAAGTAGTGGACTCTGCACTACGGGTAGCGACTTGGTGTTAGCGACTTGGTCAGTAGCGAGTTGCTATTTAGCGACTTGATTAGCGAATTGCTACCAAATGTTTGCTAGCGACTAGAGGATTAGCGACTTGTACTTAGCGACTTGGCTGCTGATTTAGCGACTTGGGAATATAGCGATTTAGTTGCTAGCGAGTTGGTTCAAAATCTCTAGCGACTTGGGGGTTAGCAATTTGATACTAACATCTTAGATACTTGGTATTTTGCTACTGGGATTTCCAATAACTTGAGGAGTAATTCAAAATAACACAATGTCTGTCATCACTGATCCTTTAATCATCAAAGTACTTGCTCTCTATGACACAACACAGAATAGTGAAACAGAATGCTTCCCTGAATGCTCTACATTTAATGATTCAGCATCGATTAATCAAAACAACTCAAATGACTCACTCTTAATGTTTGCAAATGATGCTAAGAATATGGAATGCACCAGTGAGCCCTTTCAACGTCTCAGTCAGCTTCTCAAACTACTGTTATCTACAACTATGGATCGAACAAGTTGTGCCATCCTTCGTCAGGATTTTCCCACTGTGACAAGAACTGTTTTACTTAACTTAGAACGACTGAGGATTCAAATTACCAAAGAAAAGTTCTCAACTGATGATTCTCATGCCGCTCTTCAAACTATCTTCAATCAATTTCAGCCACTTATCCGGGAAGAATATTACTCAGATTTTGATGATATCATGACTGGAATATCATTCAAGAAACACACGGGAATGGAAATTCATGAGTTCAGAAACTCATTTATTCAACTTATGAGTAATATGGAAACATACATCAAGGAAGCTGCAAAAGAGAATAACATGCTGAATGAATTGAATGAGTGCCAAGAGACACCATGGAGCAATTGTGACAAGTCATGCAATATTCCAGTTGAACCAGTGAATGACACTGATTGCAGAATCTCAGTTGTAATGAAAAAGGATGAAGACAACAACACTGATCTCAAATACTGAGAGTCAGAAAAGGTATCAATCGATAAGGTACACTTAACTAATCACATAAATTCTCATGAAAAGGTACATGACTCTTACTCTGAACATAACATCGTAAAATCGATCTTGGTTGTGCCTGAATCTAATGCAAATAACATGATTGAAAAAAGGGTATATGATGAGCTTTCAAACAAATTTTCAATTCTTGAAAAGCATTGTATCTCATTGCAAATTGAAATACAACAAAAGGATGAAATGTTTTATGCAAAAAAACCTTGTACTAATCAGGAACTTCCAGATTTTCGAGAATTTTTTGAAATTAATCAGTTAAAATCCCATATTTAGGACAAAGATTCGACCATTAGTAATCTGAAATTACTTCTTTCAGAAGTCCAGAAATATGACAGTCATGAGATGAGTGATACACTAGAATCTAGAAATTCTGAACTAGCTCTATGTGTGTCCAACCTACTAAGAGAAAATGAGCATTTAAGAAAGAACCTTGAGGAAACAAATTCTAAGTTAGTCAATCAATATAACCTCTTGATGAAAGACATTGATGACCTCAAAGCCCAAATTCAGGATAAGAGCTTCAATATTGTTGCCCTAAAAAATGAGCTTAGGAAGTCTATTGGAAATAGGATGAACACTAAGTTTGCAAAACCTTCAACTTTGGGAAAGTCAACTGTTTAGAACCACTCGAAACGAACAGTTATTAAACAACCTAATGCCTTTAGGTCTGAAAGAGTTAAACCATCGAAATCTAAGCTTACCTCCCAAGTTGATAATATGTCTGTTTTGTCAAAACCAGTCACTTCATTGCCTAGTTCCGATATGATGAATCTCAAACCTCAGACTTATGTTCAATACTCTCAGATCAGAAATGCAATAAGTACAACTAGCTCTCATGCAAAACATCATTTGACTGATCAATCCCCTAAGAAATACTCTAATCACAAAAGGACAAATAGTCAAAACAAGGCTGTGCACTCATTTAGTTCAACTAACAGTGGTTTCAAATGGATTCCCACTGGCAGATTTTTTAAGTTTACAGGACTTAAACGAACTTACATTCCTAGATCATGCCTCAAGTGGATTCCCACAGGAAAACTCTTCAAGAATGTCGAACCTAATAGGATCCCCATTAATGATACGTCTGTGTTATACTGTGATGCATCCAAATGTGAGATTAAACATGTCACTAACCCTTCTATGTTCAATTCTACATGTGCTTCCAGTACAATGTGCTCTCAGTCTTTTTCAGGTACAATGCTAAACTCAATCAGGAACATCATGACTTGGTTTCCATCAGAAATGAACATGGCTTATTCAGGAGCTATAGCATGCCACAACTAATGAACCTATTACTTTGACTCCTATTCATCTTGAATCAGGACTCGCTCCGTTATATCTGTATATAATCTATCTTAAAAAAAAAAAAAAAACGGGTTGGTTAATGTCAATCAATGGTCTTTGCTGACATTGATTGAGGGGGAGATTTTTGTTGTGTATAAGTTTTTCTTGATTATCTATGCCATCGGCTTCTGTGCTGGTTATGATGTTTGCTCAGTTGTAGGTTGTGGTCGTGTCTTGCTTTTGTGACTATCTGGTTATGGTGTTTTCTCAGTTGTAGGTTGTGGTCGTATCTTGTTTTTGTGATTATCCTTGTGTACCCATGTATTGAGTGCCTTGCATTAAATGTTTATTTGATTCATGGTTATCATTATGATTATCTATGCTATCTGATAATTATGTTATGGCCATGGATTATTTATGATCACATTACACCATTTAATGACCATGTTTGCAACTTGCTTTTAAAAACACTAGAGACTTAGTCTAAAATCCTTGTTAGCGACATACCACACTTGCCTCTAAACCACAGGGACCGAATGTGTCAAATAGCCAAAATCTCCTCCTATACCCCTAGCGACTTAGCACTTTTTCATATTTCTTAAATAAATTTTTTCTCTTTTCTCTCTCTTTTTCTTCCCTCTCGTCTAAAAATCACTCGACTTAGCGATTTAACAGTGGTATGACTCGAATCTCTCTCTATTTGTTCTCACATACGTGTTTGTGTTGCGTCTCTAACTTGTCCTTTTAACCAGATCCCTTCGAGCTCGTGAATTGTGACTTTTGATTCCCACCTAGGTTCGATTTATCATGTAATTGTGTTTTGTTGTAATAATGATGTTGCAAGTGTACTAATTGTTTGGTATAACTTATCTTGAGTGGTTGTTAATATGTTTCCATGTACTGGTGGTGTATGATTGGTGGTTTGGGTCGTTTATTTGTTGAGATGATTAGTGTTCTTGGTAGCGACTTAGGTAGTGTTCTTGATAGCGGTTTTGTTCTTAATGGCGAGTTAGAGCGGTTAAGCCTGCTCAAGATAGCGACTAAGGTGGGTTGGTCTGGGTTAATTAACTGTTGCGATATATTGTTCTTGATGGCGACTTAACACTGTTCTTGGTAGCGAGTTAGCTTAAATGTTCATCGTAGCGAGTTAGCACTCAACTTAGCGACTAAGCTGCTGTGGCGACTTAGTGTATTACATTCCGGCGACTTGGGTAGCGACTTAGTTGTATCATTATTATCAACGACTTGTCTTTACAAGTTAGCGAATTAGTAACGTTAGCGACTTAGTTAACAGATTTGTAGCAACTTGGTTATATTACTGTTCATGGCGACTTGTCTTTACAAGTTAGCGAATTAGTAACGGTAGCGACTTAGTAAAACAGATTTGTAGCGACTTGGTTATGTTACTGTTCATGGCGACTTGTCTTTACAAGTTAGCGAATTAGCAAATATAGCGACTTAGAGAGCTAAACTGTTAGCGACTTGACTGTGGTACTGGTGATGGCGACTTGTCTTTACAAGTTAGCGACATAGTTCACTTTCATGTATCGAATTAGTCCAGTTTGACAGCTTGTCCATTTATGACTTTAGACATGTTTGGTGGATCTTTTTGGGTCAAGGGTTATTAAAATGTTTAAAGGTTATTTTCTAAACTTGATCTCATTCTCACAATACTTGACTCAGGATCTCCTGATGCAACTTGTTGAATCAACTTACTCTATGTAATCTGCTATGACATTTCTGTTTAGGCAAGCGGTACTTGGTTTCTCTCATGTCAACCAAATGTTACTTTTTGCTTCATACATATTTGTTATAACACTTCTACATTTGTATCTTGACTCATGACATGATCCCTTTGCAATGCACTCTTTAACCTTTTAACTCCTTATCAACTCGTCTCGTGATAACTGTATCAAATGGTGTATTCAATGTTGTCTCACTAATCATTTATTATCTAATTCGTTCCCAATCATTACTGTTGATTGTATGTATACTCAGATCATCAATGGCAAGTTAAATCCCTGATAAGAACGTTACCCCTTCGGCATCACCCAAAGTTCTCTCAGACGAAGAAATCCTTCCTAGGAGTCAATGGGCTGATATTGGAAAGAGTAACTGTTACGTGGACCTACAAAAGTTGCAACAAAATCCTATACTCAAAGTGTCTATTGATATCCTCAAGAACACTAACTTCTTCGGTGCCATTACCAAGCAATGCTCAATTCCTACCATTTACATTCAACAATTCTGGAACACCATTCAATGGGACAAAATCACAGCTCAATACTCTTGCAAACTGGATGATAGGGAGTTCACGATTGATTCAGCCATTCTTAGCAAGGCTCTTGGAATCACCCCATGTAACCCCAACCTTCGTTCCGAATCTCCACCTGGTGCTGACGATCTAATTGTCTTTCTAATTGGCTTGGGTTATCAGAACAGCATCTTAAGGGCTTCCGACATCATAACTGGACACATGTATCAACGCTGGAGAGCTATTACAACTATTCTCAACTTGTGCTTATCTGGCAAAACATCAGGGTTCGATAAAGTGAGAATTCCCATCTTGCAAATCCTATGGGGTATTGTCAATAGGGTTGATGTGAATGTCTCAGATCGTATTTGGGAAGAATTTTCTTTATCAATACACACATTCATATCTGATAGAACAAATTTTCAGAACAAAGCTCAAGGCCGAAAGAAACAGAACAAGCTTGTGATTCCCAGCATCAGATTTTCAAAGCTTGTTATCCAGTACCTGCAACAAACTCACAACTTCAATCCTAGGATTGAATCAACTCTACATAAAGCAGAAGATGAATTCGTTTTAGGTAACCTGAAATATGTTCCTAGAGGTAAGGATAAAGAAATATTTGGATTGCCAATTCCTGATACTCTACTCACGGATGATATCAAGAAAAGGGACTACTTCAAACAGTTCATGAAAATTGTTGTCAGATCATCTGGTAATGTCACACCCACTCCCTCACAACCCAATGCTCCCAAGCCCATCTCTGGGTCAAAGGCATCTTATGCCTCTCTTCCCAAAAAGAGACTCGAAAGATCACAACAGTCAGACACCTCATCCAAAAAGCATAAAGAAAAGAAGAAGAAGGTGGAAAAGGAAATCGATGAAAATACTGAGGGGGTAAGGGATAGCACCAAGGTAGTTGATGATGATGATGCTGCTCTGCAACTTGGAATTCAGCAGAGCCTAGAGAGTCAGAATATGAAAGCCCCAGTTGGAGGAATTGTGTTAAGAGAACCTGATCAATTGCCTCGGCAATCCACATCAAACACGAAAGACAAAGGAAAAAGGGTTGCTAGCGTTGAAACTGAACAAGCCACTCACATGCTTTTAACGATCTCATCATCTCCATCAAGCACCACCAATCAATATGAGCTAAAGAGAAGAGCTGAATCATCTCCTGCTAAAGAATAATCTGGATTGGACAAAGTACCTGAAACGTTTAAAGAATCTATTACACTAAGTGAGACTCAATCTGGTCAGAATGTTGACGCTCTGTTGCATAAAGGCTCGCAGGAGAATCTTGAGACAAGATCTGATGAGACCTTGCAGATGGATGAACCAAATCTGTCTACCAACTCTCTATCTTCACTTAAGGATCTCGATACAGATTTCACCTTCGGAGATCAATACATAAATGACAAACCCTTAGATACTGCACAATCCATGTTTACGGTCAACATTCAGCAAGATACATCAACCATTCCTCCGATGTCAGCATCTTCACTCACAACTGAACTTCCACCTCCCAAACCTGCTCAATCAACTGTACTAACACCACCTACATCTTCACTTACCCCTGAACCGGTCATTACAGTTGTTGATACGGATGCTCCACCTGCGTCACCACCTCAAATTCTCACTTCAGATCAACTGCTTAAGAGAGCAGTAAAAAGGATAAAAGCTCTTGAAAGGCAACTTCCGAAATCTGTTGATTCTCTTGAGGATCGTGTCTATAGATTGGAGCATCTCAACTTTGATGAAGGGGTTGCAGCCGCCATTGAAGGGGAAGTTAAGGATGTTGTGGAATGGGCAATGGAAGCTCCTCTTCTTAGACGGTTCAAGGACCTTCCTATTGCCGATATGAGAGCTGCTCTGTTAGAAAAGATGTATGACTTTGAAGAGGACAAGCATGAGGTCCACAAGAAGCTATATGAGGCACTTGAAGAATCAATTAAGTACGACAATCATGAACAGTACTTAATTGACATCAGAGAAAAGGAAGCTAAGAAGAAAAGGAGGGCCATTGTGTTGGAAACACTACGGAAAGACCGTAAAGATCCACCTCCACCTCCAACGGGGGGTGCTGGAATCTCTGGAGCAGGTAAATCTTCTACGACAACCAACACACCTCCACCACAACCACCATCATCACCGCCAAAACCTTCCAATCAATCAAGTCATACAAAAGAACCGAGTACTAAGAAGAAATCTGCTGCTTGGACGACGGTTGATTCAAGGTTCACATCCACATCCACCACTATTCCTGATGATCAAATGGTTCACGAAGAGTCGCACGTCATGGCAGATTCAGAACCAGATGAAGATGATGCATCAACAAAGCATATTCCTAAGCCATCAGAAGACTGGTTTGATGCTTACATGGCTGGGAATCGCACTAGCACATCCAGAGTGGCACGTTCAAGGGACACAATTCAAAGTTGCATTGTTGAAGATAGACCTCCTTCTCCAGAACCTACATGGACCATCCCAGAGTCTGACTCGATTATTCCTGACAACAATTGGGCATCAATTATCACCAATAATTATGAAGTTCCAGCTGAAGACTCTCTTCTGCACTACACTGGTGATATGGGAAGCTTCATTAGATGGTTTTGTGAACGGAAGAGTATCTCATCCATAACTCCAAGAGATCTCGAAGGACAAGCTTATGAAATTGTCAAAGTCTTCCACTCAGATGCAAATCATCTTCAATATCAGATGGAAGAATGCCATAAGATGCTGAATGACCAGGTCAGTGAGCAAATCAGTCGCTTCAATGTCAACAAATCTCTTCCTCTTGGTGGTGAACCTAGTCAGATGACCATTCAGGCTGAATTCTTCTTCAATCATGACTTGGACTATCTGTGTGCTCGCTCTGTTGAAAGAAGACCAGCTCTATCAATTTCAAAGATGAAAGCTGCAACCTACTCTGATCAGGGGCTTGAACAGATGGTTCCTGATCAATTCTGGGCTGATGAAGAACGAAAGTATGATCTTGCCGCTTCATATGGTATCTCTCACTGGTGGTTCAAAAAGAAGAAGTTCTACATCGAAAGACATGGTGCTGATAAAAGACGCAATGATGTTCGATCAAAGCTGCAAATCTTAAGTGTTGTTCGTGTAGAGATCTTCCCTATCTATGGATATGAGTATTTGAAGAAGATAGTCCTTAAAAGAGCAGACTTCAAAGAGTATACTATTGAGGAAAACGACTTCAAACATCTTCTGCCAAATGATTTCGAAGATCTCTATCTCTTGAATCTTCAAGGACACCTTGAGCATTTACCTGTCCGTGAGAAAAAGGCCCTCTCTGCAGCTGTCACTCTTTGGATCAGGGGCTTAGTCATTCGAAAACGAGTTGAGGACTTTCAGCTTGGCATAGAAAGCTACCAAACCAGGATCAACCTTACAAGTCCACAATGGAATGCAACTGGGCATGAATTTCATCGCGAATACAAAGTTCTTGACACCCCTAGAGCCGTCATCTTCACCGACAGATATGGGTCTCGCATGCTTATGCGACTATGTGAGCTCTACAAGTTTAGTGATGGTACTCTCAAATTGGTTGAAGAAGAACTTGACACCAGAGTGAAAGAAATCAAAATTGACATGAAGTCCTGGGAAAAGACTACCTTTTGGACTGATGATGACAAAAAGCGGTGTGAAGATTTCATTGCTGCAATCAAGCGAAGACTCAAGACTCGAAGGATCTTCCGCAGTCTTGAAAGTTTTGTTGGTGGTAGGCTTCGGGGTGGTCACTACAAACTTCTTCAGAGAACTGAATGAAGACATCTTCGGGAAGCAGCTTATGTTGTGTTTTAAATATGTGTAATATGTGGTGTACTAACTGTGAACAACTGTAATGCATGTAATAGTGCTAGGTTATGTACTGTGGTTTCCCCTTGTAAAAAGGGAAACATCTGTGTTGTCCACTTCTGATCATATAAAACCGGACACATTTTTCTCCAACAAATATTTTGTCTCATACATATTTAAATCACTTGAGATCCAAAATCTCAAAGGATTTAAAATTTTTGATCGGGGGAGAAAATGTGATATAAATATGAAAGATGTTAAAAGATAAGATGACCAATTTTTTTTGTGCATACTTCTCTCTAATATGTGCGAAACAATTTTCGAATCTCGAAGCATATATTAAGGGGGAGAATTTTTTTTGGGCAAATTCAAGACATCAGGGTACACAACTTTCAATTTTTCTAAGGTACCTTGATTGTATGGCTTCTAATCTTTTGGTGATCATGTCTGCACTTCATAAAGGGTTCCATCCAGTATGTGCAAAATCCTCTTTCAAACTTAGAAGCACATATTGAGGGGGAGCAAAATCATGAAAATCTCATCCTTCCCCAAAATGCTTTATCTACTTGATTAGATTTGGGAAGTGATGTTGATATCTTTTAGAAAATGGTATTCAAAGAAGTTAACTCTTCCTCTTGCCTCCATGTGCAAAACGATTTCAAACATTTGATGCACATGTTGAGGGGGAGCACTTGTTCTAAAAATATCAAAAACAATTCAGGTACAAAATGTCTTGATAATATATCACAAGTATCTGGATTGATTTTCAAATGATTTTCAATTAGTTTCAATGACAGATGAACAATACCATACAGACCGACCAACGTTACTTTATGTACGGTGATATAAGGATGATAAGGTTAGGTATGTGTTCCCATGATCCACCAGAACCAGAGGGATCTACCCAGGGACAATCCACTAGTTAGTGTAGAAGTCCTTAGGTATGATTATAAAAGGAGAAAAATGAGAAATGGGAAGAATGCGGACTGAGATAGAGCTAGTACTGGAACAAACCCAACAAGGTTCTAGCTATGAAGTCTCGATAAGCACTGAAGGGGTTGAAGAATTAAAAAGAATTGAATGAGAAAAGGGTGAAAACAAATAGCCCTCCATATATTCAACCTTAGGGCAGAAACCGGGTTCAATTCATATGCTACTGATGGTAACATCGGTATTGAAGACAAGACGTCATGGACCCAGTGACCCACTGCACTTCAACTTTCCAAACAACTCAAGTTCCTCTTAAAAGGACTTGTTTCATTCTCACGGGGAACCGACATTATCTATCGACTTTCTCTTAGAGATTGTTGATATTGAAGAAGGAGACCCTCTCCCTAGTCTCCGGCACAGGAACCAAATATGCACATATTGAGTCTAGAGCCACGAGATCATCAATAAATCTCATTAGGACACTTTCAATGAAGACTCTCTATTACACACAATGTGGAAAGAGATATTATATCTTGAGTCCTACACATTATCCTTGTGGTATTGCCAGAACATCTGAGTGATGTGTTTACATATTCACAATGAAGATGGAAAGCCTTCTGGAGCCAACATCAAACAAGCTCCTGGTAGGTGGCATGTGAGATCTATTATATAGATCAACCATGTGACAACTGAACAGAAACAATGGGGCGATTCAATCTCTTGAATCAATCCTGGTTCAGGTTATGGATTGACGGATACCTTTGAAAAACAGGTCTTTGTGCTTAGTAACTCTTTTCTTTAGCACATCAACCGTGTACTAATTTTTCAAATCAAAAGGTGTTTTTATGATTGATAATTGATTTTCAATAAAACATTCGTTGTATTGCAAAAACAATTTCTATTGAGCAATACACGATTGTTTTTCAAATCTCTTTTCATCAATCAGTGGACTTAAATTCGCTGGTTCACTCACTCCGTGTTTTCTTCTTTGAGACGTTCCGGTTTGAGAACAGCTAGAGCAGCTGCGAAACCCTGTCAAGGAAATTCTTCGGAATTACACCTGATCACAGGCAGTACATGTACTGATCAACGGGGAACCGTGGGCCGTGTACCTCAATTCAACTAAAGTGGTCAAAGACACTTTTGTACGCTTTATTGCTAACTGTTGTATGCAGGTACGCCCGACGTTTGCAGCTGATCAGAATGAAGCGGTCAATCCATAGCCGCATGCTCACACAATATATTCATCTCTCAAGAAATCATGATAAGTGCATCAATGACTCTGATATTTTCACTCCATGCTTCTGCTACGCTGCTGCCAATATCATGAATCAACGAAAGCTTCCGTTACTCTGATGAGAAGATATCATGATCCAGAATGTGAGCATGTCGGTCCGAATGTCACAACATCACAAAATTCCAACACCACAATGGATATCTCAGAGATTTTTAAGTAGCTGATGATCTCAAAAGCTGGCTCAAATTTACAATCACAGTGGATCAGACACTCTACCTCCACGAATTACTCACTTCTGTTGTTCAATATTGCACTCTCCACAAATGCACTTGGTTTGATTACTTTGTTGAAAAGAAGTCTACGAGCTAATGAATGAAGTCTTACTTGAAAGCTAGGATACAAAATGTAATTTATGGGGTGACCTCCCTTAGGGGGATATTGTTAGGAATCAGAAATTCCATAAGTAAAAGAGTCGGTCACCCCAAGTATTATCTAGCAAAAGCTAGCTCGCAGACTTGTCTCTATTTATGTTAGTCATTAAATAAGTAGTAGCGTAGATTAGTATAGTGCAACACCGTGGAGGAAGGACGGGTCTTTACCCATTGTATCCCTGATCCACAGGCCGTCAGGAGGTCGTTTAGTCTGTAACCTATAAATACCCTCTACCTTGCAAGGTAGAGGGTTGGATGTTCTTTGGTAATCTAATATTCCACAAGTTTCTCTTACTAGAATATCCCACTTTCTCTCTCTCTAAAATCATCTATAAGCTCATTGTGTTAATGTTATGATATGTAAGTGAAATCCAATATCCTTCAAAGTCGAGCAAGCTCAAGTCCATGGGTTGCCAAGCTTTTTCATCATCAAGACTACTGATGTTATCTTGTTGATAGTGCTTTCCTCTCTCATTAGAAGTGTTTATTTCAAGATATAGGTGAAAGATGTATAAAGGGTCAATTCGAAGGCATTAGTGAAAGGTGCCGAAGATCCGTGTCAAAGGCAGAAAGTCCGTGTTGAAGGCATTAGTGAAGAGTGCCTTGGTGTCATTTCAAAGGCATTCGTTAAAGGTGCCTAGGGTGTACATTCGATATGGTGCATTGATGTACAAGATAGATTAGTTTGGGTCAAAGGATATTGATATCCTTGTTGATGTTGTCATAAGGAGTAGATCTCCTTTGGGATAGGTATTATGTAGTGTTGGGTAGTAGTTCCTCCTTTGTACTGGAACTCGGTATCTAGCCTTGTGCTGGATAAAGTGTAGGCGACGTTGTGATAGTTTTGGTTTTACCTCGTGGAAGAACCCGATGTCTAGCCTTGTAACGGATAAAGAGTAGGCGACGTTGTGAAGGCTTCTCCGCCACAAGGAGTTTGTGTTGTGTAGTGTTTATGAACTCTCGAGTAGGTGACTCAGGGAGTGGAGTAGGGCAAGAAGGTGTCCTTGTAGCCGAACCACTATAAATACTCGCGTTGTGGTTTTGTGCTTCATACTCTTTATCTTTGCTTTACTTATTTATATGCTTATCTATCAACATCCAACACACACATTTAAATAGATTGACATAAGTCGATCTAAATAGTTTAAAACGAAGTTTTAATCGGTAAAACTATTCAACCCCCCTTCTAGTTTTCCACAATTGATACCAGAGCTTCGTTACCAAGTTTCTTAGAGTATGTTGTACTTTAAAAACTTGATATGATCCGTGTATGATTGAAAACTACAAAGAAGGAAATCTTTTTAAACAAAATTTTATATTGGATAATGATAGATTATTCTAACAATTTCTTCTTAAGAAATTCTCTTTCTAAGACTCTTCCAAAGTCTTCATTTCTATCCAAAGAAAAATGAAGTCAACACTCAAGGAAGAATCCAAAAGTAATCACAACCTACTTCTACTAAGTACAATGGATTACTTTAAAAGCTCATGAAGTATTTCGGGTATATTGTCTCTAAAAACCATACCAAAAGGTTAGAGGTATGCTCACTTACTCACAAACTAGATGATTTTATCTATAGTACATTTATGTTGATAATATATGCCTTTATCCTGATTAAAACCTTGCCTGTTAATATTGTCTTATTAAACACATAAATCAGGACGCTAATTTCAATAGTTGCAAGTCTCTAAAAAGTCTCTCTTCACTACTTTCCCTACTTGCTCATCATCGGGAATAGTATTCCTCATTGATTTTCTATCGTCAAACCTACGTCGTCGGCGCAAAATAGATCCTTGACAGTTAAACTATCAAAACGTGTTGACCAAAACGCATATTAAATTAGGAACCCCATTTTACAAAGTTTTTTTTGTACTACAAGCTATTGTATAACGTATTACAAAAATAACACCAAACACTCCTTTTTCTGTCCACAGTAGCCGGATCCCACAAGTTGTACTAGCGGACCCCTAATACAAGGGATCCAGGGGAACCGTGTGACAGAAAACAGATATACGCTTTTCAAAACCAGTTTAATCCTTTTCCCTCTCCTCACAAACACAAAAAATGACCCAAATTCTGCTTCCATCTCCATAAGGCTTCATATCCTCAAGCATCTCCTTTTTTAACATCATTGTAAGTAATTACACTCATATGTTCTATTCATCATCATCCTCTTCCTAGGGTTTATGGTTTAGACTTTTCAATTAAGATTCAATTGATTTCCAATTGGACAAATTAAGTATTGCAAAAAGTAATTATAAAAGGGTTCTATGTAATTAAAGATTTTTCGAAACAACATTGTTAATACAAAACCATAAACCCATCTTGACAAATTTTACCTAATTGGAATATTTGTTTTCTAGGATCAATCATGCCCAAAGCTACCCAACAAGATCACCATGACACCGTCCACTACCTCTTTGTTAGGTCACCATGTTTGTAACACAAGCATCAATATGAAGAAATAGAGAAGAGAAAGATCGGATGAACACTACACACACTTATGCATAAATATGAAAGAAGGATCATGCTTAGGATAAATGTAAAAGTGAACAACCAACTCCCAAATGGGAGTTTACAAGACTATTTATAGGAGAGGGAGCTAGGGAAACACCCCTATTCCCTTCCTTTCCTTATTAGGCTTGGGCCTAGGCTTATGAGCCTTCTACATAAGCCTAAGCATAATAACAAACATAAAGGCCTAAATAAGCTAACTATTACATGTTAATTACTAACACTTGTAATCTAGTTTAGGAGTGATTCCAACAATCTCCCCCTAAGTGTTGGTGATTAATGATTTGAGTGATAACGTTGTAGGTGCTGATGTAATAGTAGCTTTGACGTCTTCTGACATTCTTCTTTCTTGTGAGAAGAAGTGTCTTGATTCGAACAATTTCCCCAGTGTAGGGATCTTGTTTACTTTGAAGTTTTTCAGCTTTGACGCCTTCATAATCTTTGTTCTTTGATCTTTGTTCTTTGTGGTGGTAGTGATAGTATGTTATGGTTATTTGCATCAGGTCCACTTTGTTGCTCCAGTGTCTCCACGTCTTTCTCCAACATGCTCACACACTCTTTGACGTTGGATTGCATTGTTGATGTAGTTCTCTAAGTCTTTGAACTTTGTAGATTCCTTGATTGATGAAGAATCATTTTGACTTTGTGTTGCCTTTGAATGTGAGAGAACTTATTATATGTCGTGGTTGGTATGAGCGTGTGAAGAATCTGCACGATCTTTTCCACCCGCGAGCATCCATAAGAAGAAAACATAAAACATGGGTTAGAAATAATCCAGCGCTTACAAGTTTGAACTTCGAGTGTGTTAACAGCATAGTGTGAAAATACGTCTCTAATTCTCACTAAGATTGTTCCTAAACTGGATTCCCACAAGTGAGATAACGCGATGTACCGAAGTATACCTACAGTTCAGGTGAGTCGCTGAGGTACACCGAAGCATCACCCCACGACTATAGACCGTTTGAGACACACTAAGCGTAACCCACAAGGAGTTACCGAAGTGACCTGCTGTCAGGGCTGTTTGATGTTGACCCTGGCAGGAGTTTCCATTCAATCACTGAGGATCACAGTTGTGAATCCCTCATAAATGTTCTCGACAGATTGCTAAGATCTGTGAAGGACTCGATAATGTATCACTTGTGTTCTTATTGTTGAACGACAAGCGATGAATTGTCAAGTGTACCTAAGAGATCTTTTGATGAATCTCGTGGCTCTAGACTCAATAGTGCGCTTTGATTTTTCTGAGCAGAGACTAGGGAGAGGGTCTCCTTCTTCAGTACCAGCAATCTCTAAGAGAAAGCCGATAGTTTACATAGGGTTCCCTGTGAGAATGAAATAAGCTTCTGTTGAGAGAAACTTGAGTGGCAAAGAAGGTTCAGTGCATGCGTCACTGGGTCCATGACGACTTTAATCTTTAATACCGGTGTCATCAAGTGACAACCAGTAGCATATGAATTGAACCCGGTGTCTGCCCTAAGTTGAATAATCTGGAGGGCTATTTCTTTTCACCCTTTTCTTTACTTTCCTTTTTAATTCTTCAACTTCTTTCTCCAATTCTCATTTTCTCCTTTTTAATAATCATACCTAAGGACTTCTAGATTCTAACTATTGGTGGTGTCCTTGGGTAGATCCCTCTGGCTCTGGCGGATCATAGGACGGTTATTCCTAACCTTAGTCACCTTATAACTCCATGACAAGCCTATGTTGCCATAAAACCATTTTCATGAAAAATCTCTCAAAGTGGTTATGATTAAAAGCATTTTGAACCAATGTTGAGAGTTAAGGATTTTGCAGAAATACTCCCCCTCCACATGTGCTTGAGTATTTTGACAGAAGAAGAGCGCGCACTTTTGAATTGATCCACTCTAGATAGACAATCCCCCGCGAGACACGATTACGTTGCAAAGTTAAAGAGTTACATTGTCAGCTTTTAGGTGAAAACTTGCTTTAATAACTATCTTGAAGGTATGGACAAACCTTGAAAGGTTGTCAAACCCGTCAAAGTTCATGTCTACCAAGAGTTTCTCGAATGGTACATTCTACTAGGACAAGTCCTTTGCGAGACACGTTTACATCACTAGCGAACTAGTTTGAAATTATTACCCATCCCAGACAAGTCTTTTCGAGTTACTAACATTTAAGATCTCATCAATTCATTGGTTAAGTCTTTTAGCATAACGATTCATTTGCAATTCACAACATATTTATCATCACATAATTTTTCTCCCCCTCAAAAATGGCATATAAATGTTATTTTTGACGAAATTTGATATCGAATATGACCATTTTGAGTTTTGCGGGAAGATTACCATGTAGAAAAATTTTGTGAACAAAATTTTTAAGCAAATACTCCCCCTCAATAAGTGATATTAACTTTTGAGGTTTTGAAAATCGTAAGGGGAAGTACTTGTTCTTTTGATCAAAACTTTGAAAAATGAAAGTTTTGATTAGTTTTACTCAAAAGTAAGAAGCTTTCGCTCCTTTTATAGGATTGTGGCACTGAAGCTTACTACAGGGTCCTTTCATTACAAGTACGGGTTGTACATTGTTATGTGTGCACAAGCCATTGTCAGATAAAAATTACACATCCAAATAGTTAATGAAAGAAATAGATCAAGGGGTACCAGGAGTCTCAGGTATTCCAGCAATAACTCCAGGAATGCGTTCTGGACGTTGGTAGCCTGTGAGAGATATTCTTGGATGACCGCCAACAAAACTCTCCAAGGTTCTGAGCTGATCCCTTCTGAACAACCTTTCATCAATCCGTGTAATGATATTCTTTACATTCCTTCTCTCCCTCGAACTCCATCTCTTCGGTGACCCGATGCCGTCATGAATCTCTTTCAACCTGTATGCTAGCCCATCCCTAACTTTCTTCAAAGTGTGATCCCCAAACTTATGAAGTTCTTTACACGCCATGAAACAGTTGTGGTGTAGTTCACTTCTGTAGACTACCTCAAATGGTTTCTTGATGAGTGTGTATTGAGGAAGTCGGTTGATGTCGGGAAGGTCTAGTTGAGGTTTTGTGAAATTGACCCGTTTTTGATAACATTCCACGGCAAGCTGAATGTCTTCTACACGTTCTTGGATCACGATGCTTCTGATGAAGATTAATAATGACTTGATGTATTCGCGTTTGATAGTTATAGAGAAATGCCGCATTAGTCCTTGTACCTTAGCGAGATACATATCTTCAATGTCATTTAGTGACAGTCTTGGAAAATCCGCTTCACAGAAGTCATATTCCTCTTCGTCTTGTCATTTGACCACAATGTTCTTGAGGAATGTGTAGTCCCACTTTGACGACAGGGTAACATGCTTAATTTCAATGATCCGTTTTTCACTAAACACTTCCTTTTTAGACTTGAGAACCTGGCAGCTTCTGTAGAAGATTCTTCGGCGTTCAGGCCAATGATGAATCCCATACAGCGCATCAAGGTCATATTTTTCCACTTTATCAGCAAACATATGTGTGGCTTCTTCCTCGATGGTTGGATTATGAGAGTAGATTGCTGCCGGGAAAGGAAATGTGAGTGATGTAGCGTACTTTCTTGTCACATCGCTACCGTGTAGGAGAAACTAGAAGTCATTATTGAAGAAGTAATGGTATGGAATTTGAGGTTGATCCGGTCGGCCAATTGTTGGTAGAGGTTTGGTCCAATCAGTGTAATATAGAGCCTTGTCTTGTCTTGTGAAGTCGATGTTGGCTTTGGGATTGAGCCAATCGATGTTGTTTGACATGGCTCGTGCAATGTTGTCGAGATGGTATTCGACTTCAATTGCACTGTCTGAGCTGTCTTTAAGCAGTTGGAAGGCATCAATCTTTATTCGCCGTAGCTCAGCCTTAGTTATCTTCTTCACTCTGAACTGTTCTTGAATCAGCTTCACATGCTCCATAGTACGGCCATCTACCATTTCTTGACCTTCTGGTAATGAGGGAGTAGCATCAACAAGTCTAGAAAACCAGTCATATTCTTCGGTTGTATCGTCATCTATCCATGAGAGAACATCGGTCTTCGTCTTCTTTTTCTTTGGCTTTGATGAGGACTCTGGTTTCTTTGTTGTGGCGGGAGAGGTGGGTTGTTGTTGGGGCTCTGGGATCTCTTCATCGTCACCACCAGTGTATTCGAAATGATCACCTGTTTTCTCAGTTTGTGGTGGTAACTCAGAGTCCTGAGGTTTCTCAGTAGCAGCAGAGTGTGGAGGAGATCTTCTTTTGGTTGGAGTCCTTTGGGGTGGTGGTGGCATAGAGGAGGATTCACCAGACTTCTTCTTGTGTTTCGTTTCTTTGTCTTTATCCGCATCATCATCGTCTCTAGGATGCTTAGCCATTTCAGCTGCCGCTTTGCATGACGTTTTAAGTTGGTAATCCAGCAATGCGTCAAGCAGTTTACCTTCGTCAGAGGTAAACGTTGCAGATTATTTTGACATTTGAAGTATAAGCTTGGAAACCAATTCTGCATCGGAGAAAACTGTAGGCTTAGTTGGGTTGATTGTCACAGTTAAAGGCGTTGATCTTATTGTTTGCTTGGCCAACTGCATGAGATTTGGATAGAGTTGTCTGGTGAACATTTCTCTTGTCACGCCTGGGACAGTGTCGAGAAGAAACTTGTAAGTATATTCTCTGGCAGTCCTGTTCATTTCACCCTGTAAATCTCTATTAAGAAGCTATTGGATTTGTTCTCTTTCTCCCAACATCTCGTTTATCACTTTCTGAAGTAGATTGATTTTGTCCGCAAGCTGATCTAGTTTCTTGTTGACCACATTCTTTTTCCTTGCTTGCTTGATAGCTTTAACAATCTTAGACTTAGCTCGTGATGCCCAAGTGTCGGTAGGGTTCTTTACTGATTTGGATGATGATCTTGTGCTATCCTTTGATGTTGGTGGTGATGAATGAGAAGATGAGTCTAATGATGAGTCATGAGATGGCTCAGGGTCCTTTTGTGGCTCATAAGTTCGTTCTTGTGTATGTGCGGGACTGTCAAGAAGATAATCTTTAGCTTCTTTCTCAGCTTGAGCCTTTTCTTCAGCCTTAATATGAGCTTCTTCTTCAGCCTTAGCACGAGCTTCTTTTTCTGCTTTTTCTTTAGCCGCAACACCTTCATCAGGAATTTTCTCAGACTTCTCCATTTCTGGTTCCTCAAAGTCATAAGTGATAGAATCCTCAAGTTGCTTTTGTTTTTGTTCGTGGGTGGTGGTACCAGTTCCCTTATCGGGTTGATTAACCGCATCGAAAACTGGTGTAGTTAGTGCACCACCACTTGACCCTCCGGGGCCACGAGTTTGTTCACGGGTGAATTCCTGAGCAACATGTTGAAGTCTGAGGTTCTTGAGCTTCTTTTTGTAGTCTCTGTCTTCATGCAGTGGCTCTTCATCCGAGCTCTCTTCTTCTTGCTCAAGCACTGGAGTTTTCCCTTTATCAGCCATAGGACTTGGAGGTTTTGCAACAGTTAGTGGGTCATCTATGGGAGTTTCTGAGTAGATATCCTCTTCATCGGTTTCAGTCTCCTCTGAATCCTCGTTCATTAGTTTCATTGGTTCTGGTTTGGGAATCGGGATGGCTTCAGTAAGAGGAACTCTCTTCTTGAGTGTGTGAGTTCTCTTTGGGTACCTTCTCGTACTCTCAGTGCTCGCAATACTTCCAGCACTGCCTCTCCTGGTCTTCCTAACAGGTGTACCAGAAGACTTACCATCAATGAAACCTACTTTCCCTGCTTCAACTACTACCAGATATCGTTTGTATGATTGAAGTCCTTTGGTAGCATCAGTAAGAAGATAATCTGGTAACACTACACCCTGTTTCTTCGTAGTTGATTCCTTAAATCTTACCACATTGAGTGTGGGTTCAAGTAGCACGGAGTGATGTTTGGGTTCCTAAAGTCTTTGGGGAATATCTGGATTGGTTTCAAGAATCCTTTTGATCAACAATTTTGTGTATCTGACATAAGGGATCTTGGAGCCAGGCCTTTTCAGGTAAGTCATCATGTCATCCCAGATCAGAGCTGTAAATTCGATGTGTTTCATGTTGACCATGCCCCAAAAGATTTGAAGTTCCATGAGCTTCGGATGCTCATAGCCACTGTCACGTCTGGAAACGGATTTAGCAATCATAATGTACAGTGTTCTCCATGGTTGAGGAATATTCTTGAGATCTACTGAGGAGTGTTTTGTGATAACTCCAGCAGCTTCATCATAGCCGATGTCGACCATGAATTGGAGAACGATCTCTTCTGTATGAGTAGCAGAGAACTCAGTAGGCTCAATGGTTGGAAGAAGAAGAACAGCCCTTAAATCTGCAGGAGTGATGGTGACTTGTTTGTGATTGAGCATCACAGTCACAGCACTTTGACCTTTGACATTTTGTATCGTGTGCCAGAATTGGTGAAGATAGATCGCCGGCACAGTAGCAGAATTTATGAGCATGTTCTGGTAGGGATGAGTCTTCAGAATATCCACCGCAATCTGCCAAGAAGACTCAGAGCAAGTGAAGTTGTCAAAATCAACTCTGAGGTTGTTCTTTCCAATCTTCATTGTGTAGCCGTCGGGGAAGATGTCTTCCATTGAGAGAACATTTGGTGCATCAACATTTTCCATTTGGACGTCCATATCGTGATCTGAAAGACATTTAGCCAAAAGAACCAACATATCGAAAGACATTATGTTAGTTAACAGTTGATTTTATTTGTCCAATTATTTAATGAATGTTACGAGTCCAATGTCACTTATTTGTCCAATAGTCCATAGTAGTCGTGAAAAGTTTCGTGAGTTTGTTAATTTTGAATTTTCAAGTCCAAATTTTAACTTATTTTCACAACATATATACAATTTAAGCTAATTAGTGACATTTTGGTTTCGTGACGTTATGATTTATTTATTTACAAGTTTGTACGCGTAACAATTCACAATTTAGGCTAAAAAATTAGGCTTAGGCGTAGGATTTGCAAGCTTATGCGTAAACAGTATGTTGGGATATGAAGATTCAAAGTATTGAAGATTCAAAGTACTGCTAAGTGAAAGTCAAAGTATTGCTGTCGAAGTCAAAGTACTGCAAAGCTAAAGAACTGCTATATTCGTTTATGGAAAGCTTTGTTATTCTAGAATATTCTTTGTTTAGATTACTTGTCGTATAAGGTTACAAATTGTAAACCGACTAGGGTTATCCTTAAGCCTATAAAAGGATCCCTAGGTTGGCATTAGAGAATGTGTGTTTTATAATCCAAAAGTACGAACGTGTTTTTAGAGTTTTAGATAAGTACGATATTAGAGTTTTAGAGTTGTTAAAGAATCTGCATAACAAGCAGATTTAGAGTTATTAATATTATTGTTGAAAGTTAAAGTTAATTCTTCTTAGCTTTGTTAAGTAAATTTCGCATATTTAATTGTTGGAATCACTCCTAAACTATATTTCAAGTGTTAGTGATTCATATGTAATAGTTAGCTTAATATGGCTTTTATGTTAATAATCAAGGCTAGGCTTATGTAGAAAGCCCATAAGCCTAGGCCAAGCCCAATAAGTAAAAGGATGGGAACTTGGAGTGTTGCCCTAGTTCCCTCCTATAAATACTCTTGTATAACCCTCACTTGAGGGTTGGTTGTTCAATTCACTCATATCATTTACGCATAACCTTTCTTACATTTTATACTTGTGTGTGTGGTATTGTTCATCCGATCTCTTCTCCTCTATTTCTTATATTGATGCTTGTGTTACTAATATGGTGACCTAACAGTGGTATCATTCGCCAAATAGTTGGGTGAACATATTTTGGTTTTTGAAGTTTTGGTCTTAGGCGTAATAACGTTTCATACTTTGTCACGCTTAAAACTCAATATTTACACATTTCAATCCAAGATTCTTGTACTTTCAACGTTTTTAGGTGTTAAAATATCTGTTTTTGGCAAAAAGTTTCAAACTTTACGTGTGGATCATTGTTTTTAAGCTTGGTTTTATACGTGGCATACTTTCTACGCATAAGGTATTTAGAAGTTTTGGATCATCAAGTTTCACACTTTTGTGTTATTTTGGTGATATTGAAGCTATTTCATCACAAAAATCTGGTTTAGAAACATCATTTGGCAGAAATCAGTTTTGGCTACTTTCTACACGTAAGGAAACCTTAATCTTACGCGTAACTCATCCTTGGTTTTGATCTTCAGTTTCGTGGATTACTCAGTGTTTTTCTTGCTTGGATAAGCCTGAAAACACTTCGACTTTGGATATCTTTTGCACTGTGATAGTGTAAAAGATTTTTTGGGCAAAACCCTAATCTTACGCATAAGCTCAAACTTATGCGTAGAACTCATTATGCATAAGATTTATCTTATGCCTAAGCTCTGTCTTACGCATAATCTAATCCTACGCCTAAGTTTTCTACGCTTAACTTTCAGTTTACGCCTAACTTTAGTGTTTCTCAACTCTTACGCGTAAGCTAATCCTACGCGTAAATATCACTTTTATGCGTAAGTATTGGTGTTTTTACGCTTAAGTTTTCTTTGCCTTCACTTGGTTTCTACGCTTAAGGATACTTCATCAACAACGTTTCATTCGACTACAAAGATCCATTTAACAACACAAGTTTTCAACATGTCAGAACCACCATACTCTAACTATTTTCCTTACACTTATCATCAACAACAACAACAACAACTAAGTCCACAACATCAACAATTTAATCATCAACAACAAATTTATCAACAACAATTTAATCAACAACATACTCCACAACTTGGAGCAATTCCACCACCACAAATGGTTCAACCACCACATAGTCTTCAAGTACAACCTTACACAAACTTCTACAATTAACATCCATCCAGGAGTACTATGAAGGAACCAACATGGTTTGGCAAGATGTGTGAAGCCTTAAGTAGCCAACAATCAATTCATGAAGCTGGCTCACTTGATAGACCTCCAATGCTCACTCCCAGAAATTATGATCAATGGGTGATAAGGTTCTTTAGGTTTTGTGATCTAAAGAAGCCACATGGAAAGTTCTTTAAGAAGGTCATTATGGAAGGTCCATTTCAGATGCCTACTATTATCACACCCGCGGATCCAGATGCCAATCCACCAAGAGATGTTGTCACCAACATTGCAGCTATCTCAGACCTCACTACTGATGAACTTTTACACTTTGAAACCGATGAACTAGCAATGCAATACATCCTTTTAGGATTACCCAATCCAATCCTTCGAAGTGTTGATGCTCAAAAGACTGCAAAAGCAATGTGGGAACATATTCATCTTCTTATGGAAGGCACATCGCTCAATCAGGAAGACATGGAATCCAAAATCTACTTGGCTTATGAACACTTCATGATTGAACCAGGAGAGACATTAGAGTCATATCATCATCGTTTTTCAGATATCATTAATGATTTGGACAAACACAACATCATCATGCCACGAATTGCTGTCAACACTAAGTTCCTAAGTAGTCTTGGTCCGGAATGGGAGAAGTATGTCATTTTTCTCCGTCAAGCTAAGAATCTTCATCATGCTACATACGGATTGTTGTACGACTATTTGAAGCCTCACCAAAAAGAAGTTGACAAAGAAAGGACTATCCGTGGACTCCCGGCTTCACAGTCAATTCCTGATAATCAACAACTTGCTTTGTGGGCTCAAACTAGTCTTCCTCCTCAAACAGCTCCTCAACCCGCTCCTCAACCAACTGCAACCATCACACCATATGATCAGTCACAGTAACAACCTCAACAAACTTAATTGGTTCCATACAACAACAACAATGCTCAAGCACTTTACTGTGAAGCTGATGAGGACTCTGCTGCTTTCGATGAATTGCAACAAGGATTTGTCATGATTGCTAAAGCCTTCGGTCGGTATACAAACAAATCCAACAATCGCATTCGTTCCTCATCCATCACAAGGAATCAAGCTGTTGTGAACAATGGACGCATTGAAGTTCAGAACCGTGGTTATGGTCGTCAGATGGGAGGTGGTCAAGGGTTTCATGCTATTGGAAGGAATAACATGGGTGCTCCGCAACAACAAAGGGGTCAAGTGGTTGAACAGGGGAATACTCAGAATGGGGTTAATGGTCTTCGTTGTTATAACTGCGATGAGAAGGGTCACATGGCTAATGCATGTCCTAAGCCGAGGACAAGAGGCAGTGCTTATCATAAAGAGGCGTTGCTTTTGGCTCTCAAGGATGAAGCTAGTGGAACTCTTACCAAAAAGGAATAGAGCTTTATGGCAGATGCAGATTCTGATGATGATATGGAGGACTTGCAGGCTAATGTAGCAGTGATGTGGATGGCACAAATGCAAGCTCTACACATGAGTGACACAGGCCCAGTGTATGACACTGATGGCTTGTCTCAGGTACCGGAACAAAATATACTCATACCTAATCTAATATCTCCGCCAATTTCTCCATTCGACAAGGATCAGAATGTTCAACATGAGCCATCCACATCTCATTCCAATGATTATCAAATAGATCCCGTAGTTATATTTGACGATCAAGATAACCTTATGGTTAATATTGATAATCAAGGTGACTCCGTGGTTATATTTGAGGATCTAAATAATGATCATGATGAGACTCACGTTGAACAAGATGAGCTTCTGTCTAATAGAGAAATTGAGCTCCTGACCTTAATTAAAGACCAATATTCTCGTTTGGAAATTTGCACGAAATTAAAAGAGAAAAATGCACTGTTAATTAGGGATAATGAATGCTTAATTCGACAAATCAATTTTTTTAAAACTCAAGAAAAACGTGAAGAAGGTTTTGAAGTCGCTTTTGCTAAATCTCATCAAAACGAAAAATCATTAGAACGACAGATACGTGATCTAGCCGCATCCAAGAATGCTTTATTGTCTCAAATAGAACAACTGAAACATGAACATAAACAACAAATTAACGCTCTTACTTTGGAAACTCAAAAAGCCAAGGCTGAGTTGTTAACTTGTCAAAAACAGTTCTCTGAGTACAAAAAGCATTCCACGAAACGAATAGATAACTATCTTGAAGAAATTGTCGACTTACAAACCAAAATCAAAGAGTTTTGAAATGTTGTTTACAAACATGGTGAGTCAATCACAACTATTCAAAAGTTTACTTTTAAACCTAATCCAAATGGATATGGACCTATTCTTGCTGATTACAAACCTAAGTTTTCAAACATAGCATTCAAACCAAATCCTGAAGTTTACAGTGCAGAACATAGAATTGATGATTCAATTATGACTGTTGTTGAATATACTCGCATGGAGGAATTAGATGCAGATGACGAGAGTCGGTCAAAAATGGAAAATGTCGTTTATAACAAACCATTTAACTATTCAAAAGCCGTTACTTTTGTCACACAACAAGATACTTCTAACAAACCTTTTGTTATCACACCAGTTTATGAAGTTAGTCCCAAACATAATGGTGCACAAATTAATGGTCCTTTACCTTCACTTAGTGAAGTTAAAACAAAAGCCGAAAGTTGTTATGTTATCAAATATTTTGACACTTTCTTATCTGACCTCAAAATTTTGGAACGTGAGATTGAATTTTATTCTGAAATAAAAGTTGAACATTTTCAATCGCCAATGGCGCGAGAACAAAGAGATATTCTTCAGAAACAAATTTTACCCCATGTCAAAAATTTAAAAACTTGTGCACTATATTGGGAAAGGAAATTTCACAAGGAACTTGGTCTCATGAAAACAGTTTTCGAGAAAATAGAAACATCGATTTCAAATACTAAATGTAAAAAGAAATTGTTGAGAAAAGATGTTGATCGACTCTTGGAAGATGTTATCTGTGCTGATATCAATAATCTTGTTTTATTACAATCTGTTGCATATGCATCTGATCATATCTCTGCTGATTCTGTTGATATTGTTGAGAATATTGATAATGTGCATCAGATCGAGTCTTTAAAAGCTAAAAATGAACGACTGTTAAACGAACTTTCAAATTCAAAACGTCGTCTTCAATGGTGTCAAAAAGATTGTCAAAATCGTGAACTTGCTTTGCAAAACAAAACCCACCAGTTGAAATAAAAAATGTTTAATCCTAAAATTGAGCAACTGGATGATCAAAACGTGTCTTTGAAATGTCAAATCTCAAAATATGAACAAGAACTTGCAAAAGTTAAAAAAGAATATGGTGTCATATTTGATTTACTCAAACAGACTCGTAATGAAGCATCAAGCGAACTTGATCATTATCTTGCACACACTAAAGAAGTCATGAATTTTTCTAGAAATCTTCGTTCTGAAAATCAAGATTTGGTGCACACTATCATTAAGTTAAGGGAAATGTTAGGAAAGTATGAACAAGTTCAGCCTAGCATCATTAAGAAAATTGCACCTGTAACACTTAGCAAACGTGAACCCAGATTGCCCACTGAGAAAACACAAGATACTAATGTGCTTCCCTCTACTGAAACAGGAATAGTTGCCTCTTTTCCGAACTTCTGCACTTCACAGCCTAGGAGCAATACAAGGAAGAATAGGAAGTTGCGACCTAAGAAAAGATCAATAAAGAATGCTGAAGTAGAAGAATACCCTAGGACTTTGAATAAGACTCAAGTTGCAACCACTTTAGATATTGCGTCTGACAAATGTAATGGAAAAAGTGTTGTAACAAATGCTAAACCTTTAAGTACTTTTGATATTCAGTCTGATGCTTCTTGTGTTATTTGTCGTAAAGTATGCTTTCTGATTGTCATGACAAATGTGTTGCTAGAGCTATCTTGTCTCGTTTAAGGAATTGTGTTGAATAAGACTCAAGTTGCAACCACTTTAGATATTGCTGATTTTCATGACAAATCTGTGCTTGGTAAACCTCCCTCCTTAGATTCTAAAAAACGCATTGATGTCCCTGTAGTTCCAGTATCACCTCCAAGGAATGTAGTACCACCTAGTCCATTCACTAAGACTAAAGCTAAGACTAGTTGGAGATGGCAGAAATGGATACATAATACACTAGGATTTAAATGGATGCCTAAAGTCATTGATGTGTGTATTTCTACTATAACTGCTTCGGAACCCTCTAACACTTCGGGTTCCACATCTACTTCTATTCCATCTGTGTCGTCTGTGTGTAATGCAGGTGATACAGATCATCCTTTGGATTGTTGATAGCGGATGTTCCCGACACATGACAGGCAATCTTAAACTGTTATCAAACTTTATTGCAAAGTTCATTGGCACTGTCAGATTCGGGAATGATCACTTCGCAGCTATCATGGGCTACGGAGATTATATCAATGGCAATATTGAAATTAGCAGGGTTTATTATGTGGAAGGCCTCGGTCACAATCTTTTTTCAGTCGGTCAATTCTGTGATGGAGATTTGGAAGTTGCTTTTCGGGAGAAAACTTGTTTCATTCGTGATCTACAAGGAAACGATCTAATGTCTGGATCACGCAATTCTAGTCTGTACACAATCTCAATGCAAGAGATGGTTGCTTCATCTCCCATCTGTCTACTTTCAAAGGCAACATCAACAAAATCCTGGCTATGGCACCGTCGTCTCTCACATTTAAACTTTCAAACCATTACCAACCTTGCTCGACACAAACTTGTTGAAGGTCTCCCGAGATTCCGATATTCTAAAGATCACCTTTGCTCAGCTTGTGAACAAGGGAAAAGCACTCGTGCTCATTTTCCTTCAAAGGTGGAACACAGCTCTCAGCATGTGCTTCATCTTCTTCACATGGATTTGTGTGGTCCGATGCACGTGCAAACTATTAATGGCAAACGCTACATCTTGGTAATTGTCGATGACTACTCACGATGGACTTGGGTCTACTTTCTTCGAAGTAAAGATCAAGCTCCACAGATGATCATCACCTTTCTCACGAAAATTCAAGTTCAGCTCCGGAACACTGTCCGCCAAATCAGAACAGACAAAGGAACTGAATTTGTGAACCAAACTCTTCAAGAATTTTATGAGAAAGTGGGAATTGAGCATCAGACATCTATTGCACGTACACCAGAACAAAACGGAGTTGTTGAAAGACGAAACCGTACGTTAGTGGAAGCTGCAAGAACAATGTTAATCAATGCTAAACTTCCAGATTACTTGTGGGCAGAAGCTGTATCAACTGCATGCTATACTCAAAATCGTTCAATGATTACAAAACACCACAACAAAATACCTTTTGAGCTTATCCACAACCATAAATCGAATCTCAAACACTTTCATGTATTTGGATCCCTTTGCTACCCAAATAATGATCGTGATGACTTTGGAAAGCTTAAAGCCAAAGCTGACATTGGAGTCTTTATAGGATATTGTGAAAATTCTAAGGGTTTTCGGATCTGGAATCATCGTACAAAGCAGGTTATGGAAACGATTCATGAAAATTTCGATGAACTTACTGAAATGGCTTCTGAGCATAACAGCTTGGAACCCGGTCACAACCGTTTAAACTTCCCTCAAACCCCATCATCAGCTGAACTAAGCCCCCAGCTTACTCGTCAACAAATGGAAACGCTATTTGCTCTGTTGTTTAGTGATGACATTGATGAACATGCTCCAGGTGTATCCGCTGTTTCCGCTGCTCAACCTGATCATACTCTTATACCTGATACACCTGCTACAACAACTGTTGAAGAAGCACCACCAGTTGACTCTACAACAACAGTTGAACAAACTGCTTCCAACGACGCTGAACCAGCTGCTGATGTTCTTAATGAAGTACCCCCACCTACAGATTTTGATCCAAATGCGTTCTTGATTCGTGTTAAACCGTCAAGTTATCTCACACAAGCTAGCCACTTGTGAATGGCTAACCGTAAGAAACTTAAAACAGTTCAGACACAAATGCAATGAAGTCCAGGAGAGTATAGTGTTTCCCCAGGTCGTTAAGTCCCAACGAGCTGTGCGAGAATAATCAAACGTGTAGTGATCGAGAGAATTTGAATGGGAAAAGGTTATGATTGATTATGAACAATTATACCTAAAGAAAAAGTTTATAAATTACAGGGGCTTAAATGCAAATTAAAGAAAATTAAAAAGCTAAATTATATTAAATAAACGCTATCACTATTTTTAAAATTATGTTTTTGATTTTTTCTTTTATAAAACTTAAATTAAAAACTACGTGACGTACAAAAGAAAATGTGAAACTGAAGCAATATTAATCCTAAAAATATAAAAATGATATTTTTACAAACCTAATGATAAGAGAAAATTTTTAGAAAAAGAAAATTATTTTTATAACTATTTAATTAATTATTATTAATTAAAAACTAGTTTTACTTATTTAATAATAGCCTAAAATACAAGAAAATATGAAATAAAGCTAGAAAAATGAAATTATGACATAGAAAAATCTAAAATAACTAAAGAGAATTTTCAAAACTAATTTTGTATTTTTTTGATTATTTTTCTATTTTCTATGAATTAAAAACTACTTAAAGCTAATTAAATTGCTAAAAATTACAATTTAAACTAAGAAAAATCTGGAAAAATATTTTTTTGACTTTTTGTATTTATCTTAACCTAGGAAAAATGAAAAATTATTTTTTTTGAAACTTTTCTGATTTAATTGTATTAAAAGCTAATTAAAATTGCCTAAAAACTGTTTTAAATGAAGAAAAATAGCAAACAGTGATGAAAAATTATGAAAATTTCAGGAAAAGTCTAAATTAATATTATGAATCTAAGAAAAATTTAAAAACAGTGGCTTATGTGTAGGAAAATGAAACTGCAGTGCAAGTGCTTATAAATAAGCACTTGAAATAAGCCAAAAGGTACAAACTGGGCACCAATCCAACACAGAAGCTATAATAAGCTGAAACTACTCAAATGCAACTAATTATCACTATCCTAAACCTCTTAAGTGCTAACCACTCAGATTTGATGAATTAGAATTTAAGTGCCCAAAACAGTTTTGAGGTGCTACTTTGCAGCTTGAATTTAAGCCACTCAATAAGCTGGAAATCAAAACCAGAAGTTGGACTCTCAAGAAGACCTGGCTAGCTAGTTGTAAACCAAAAATTAGACCAAGATAAGCTCTAAGGAGCTTTTGACAAGCCCTGCACAAACCTGTGCAGACTCAGCATTCACTGAGTCAGTGCACAGGGCAGTTTAAGCCCATTTGACAAGCTACTTTAAAGCTTATAGAAAATTTCTAAAATTCAATAAAAATCATATTAAGTAACTTGACCAGTTGAACTTATTGAATCCAAAATTTCACTGAACTTGAACCAGTAATGAGTCAATTAAAAATCACCCAAGTTGGGCTGAAAATGACTTTTTCATTTTTGACTTTTGACAGATATGAAGAAGTTTGACTTATTTGAGATTTAAAACCAATTATTGGACTGAGATTGATGTTTTATGGTTAAATGAAACTATATTAGGCTATTCTAATGATTTCTAAACACAGATTAATCTTTTGATATCTGAAAATTCCAACAGGTTTGAACTTAAGACAGTTTAAAAGTTATTTTGACTTTGAGCTATTTCAGAAGGTACATATGAACTAAAATGAGTTTCACATGACTAAATAAGACTGAGTAGACAGGTTATAAACACAAACAAGAGCTAAAGCTCAAACAAGCAACTGATCCAAACACCATTTTAACCAACTGATTTGCAACTTAAACTACTCTAACTACTGATTTAGCTTATGCTAACACTTAAACTGATTATAGTTATCCTAGTTACCACTAATTAAACAGTTCTAAACTATTTATGACCACAGATACACATATAACAGGTTATGCAGACTTAAAACAGTAAAATGGGAAAGAGATTGAGACCTAACTTGAAGTCCAGCTATTGAGAAGCTTAAGCAAAACCAAACCACCACTATTCTAAACCAAACCCAATCCATTCCAAGCTCTGCAACTACCAATATCCATTTCCAAACCCATTTGATGCTTCAGTTGACTTTTGTTGACCGAATTCCAATGTTGCTTGAAACTAAATTCCAAGCTTACCAAAAGCTTTAGATAGCTTAAATTAACTTATGTGAACTTAAAAATAAGCTACTAATGGTTTGGATATAAGAGTTGAAAATGGATTTTCCAACAGTGAATCATGAAAATTTGAAACTTAAGTGAAACTTCGAATTAGGACTTGAACTTGATTACAAACACTTAATTAACTTAAATTCAATACATAGAAACTGAAAATTACACTTTAAGACTTAAACTAAGACATTTTTATAAAAACGACATACATATGAAAAATAAAACTAACTACTGCCTTCTTCTCTCCTTCTCTTGCTTCTTTTTATACACCAATATGCTTCCACTTGAGTTCTGAGCAAATCCCATCATAATTGAGGCCATTGGATGACTTGAGATGATTTTGGCCATTGGATCAATTTTGGCGGGAAAATCTATTTTGAGCCTTGTGGACTGTGCACTTGCAACTGGGGGGGGGGGAGTGTAGGTATGATGATTGTGGAGTGTGGGTTGGAAGAGATAAGGTGGGAAAAGGTGGATGGGAGAGGGTTGCAGGGGTTGCAGACCACTTGGGATGAAGAAGATAAGGTGGGCGGGCTAAGGTTGGTTTGACCGGGGTTTGACCAAGGGAGTATATTAGGCAGGGGTCCAAAATAGGTTTCGCAGGGGTCATGAGGTTAATGGCAGGGGTCACAAGTCCAAGGGGTCATGGGTTTGTTTTAAATGACAAGGACTAATTATGCATTTTCTGATTTTTTGAGGGACCAATTCTGCCATTTTTCCAAAATTCACACAAGGACCAATCTTGCCATTCTTTAATAATTCAAGGACCACTTTTGACATTTTCAAACTTCCAAGGACCAAACTTGTCATTTTTGAAAGTTTAGGGACCTAAGTTGTAATTTTGCAATTTTAAATCTCAAGGACCAATTTTGACAACTCATGAATCCCTAGGGACTTGAAATGATATTTTTATTTATTTTGTTTTACCAGGGACTGTTTTTGACAACGTTTGAAACTTGGGGGACTAAAACTGCCAATTATGCAAACTTGATACGTTTTTCACCAGATTTTGATATTTTTGCATTTAAAACACATAAAACACTTATTTGTGATATTTTTATCATTTTGATGTATTTCTGAGTGTTTTCAGATGTTTTTGCAGTTTAAATGGTACAAAAATGATGAGTATTTAGACACTCATCAATCCCCCACACTAAGATATTGCTAGTCCCTAGCAATGTTTTGAGAAAAATTAATGGATTTCATCTCTTTACCAAAAGCCATTACTTCTGGAGTAGCCAAATGTTTTAGTTCAAGTAAGAACCTTGGTACACCGATAACCAAATGATTTTGAGCAAACCACCAGCTTCTAACGGATTTGATTTGTCTTTACCAGAAGCCGTTTGCTTCTGGACTAGCCAACTCTTAGATAATATATACTATCTTTGGTGAGTCTATTACCAATTATGGTTTTCCACTGCCTTTACCACAAGCCATAAACTTGCGGGCTAGCCAACTCTTCACTTTTAAGGATATGGTGAGCTGAATACCATACAATTTTGGGCAAATTGCAAGCCGTCAACGGATTTGAGATATCTTTACCAAGAGCCGTTTGCTCCTGGATTAGCCAATCCTTTTGTTTATTAGACATGGTGGACTGATAACCGTTTGTTGTGTTTAGTACATAGTACTTCCACTAAATTGTTTTTTTTAAAATTTGGCCATTTTGGGGGAAAAAGGGACTAAAAGGGTATATTTATGATCAAATTCGCCAGAATTTCCCCCCACACTTAGAAATGAATATTGTCCTCAATATTCAAAGTACCGGCTGTTATGCCGAAACTTAGAACGTAAAAAGATAACATTACTAGCTAAGTGTAGAAGCACAACAATTATTCTCTTTTTTTTTTATTTACAATTTTCATTCATTTTTAAGATCTATATACAACATGTGGAGTATCTCCCCCACACTTAGGTGGTACACACGGGTGAAAACCCATGTTTAACTACTGTTTTTGATTACCGAGTCGCTAGCTTGACTCGACCCCGAATTAATTTGTTCATGGGGAAGTAAGTGGAAGAGACAATCTCCATCGGACTTTCATTCAAGATGTTTGGATAAACATTGAAGTACGTGAAAGTTCCACACCGATGAGATATAGAGAGATCCGGCTCAAGATAATGGTACATGGAAATGCCGGAGTCAAAGATAATGTCTTCATTCCCGAAGGAGTGAAGAACAGGAGAAGTGACAGAATATATGAAGAAAAGAAAGAAAATCATGATAAAAATCATGACTAACTCTTCATCCTCAATAGGAGAATTCATAGTTTCATGAATCTCATCAGTTAAGCTCGCTTGATCAGGACATATTATGGGTGTGTCTAGATCAAAGTAGAAATTATCATACTCCGGCGGAGATATGATATGAGTGAGTTCACCGGCGAACTCCTCGTGCAGAGAATCAAGATGTAAATCTGTGAATTCTTGTTCCACTGTAGACTCATCACTATCCTCAATCTGAGTATCAAAGAGTGGATTCTCAGAAATTAAAGTGAATTCAGAGTCAAATTCAAATAGAGGATTAGTGAGAGTTGTTTTGAATGCTTCAGGAACAAAGTGATTAATATTCTCTATTGGACTGTTGGGATAAGAAGTGAGTGAACGATCATTATCAAGGAAACTTTCAGTCTCTCCCATATCGGCTTTGAAATCAAAAAGACTGTCATTACTTTCCAATGAAAGTGGATTGATGTGAGTGAGTTCATCGGTGAACTCCTCAAGATGATGATCAGCATCAGACTGTGGGAGTGATGCCTCAACATACTCGATGTTTCCATAAGAAGTACAATCGTCGCTAACATCGGAGAAAGTTTCAAAATGATATTTTGAACACTCAAGAGGGGAAAGAGAATCACACATATGATCAGAAGTTCCCTGTGACTCTCTCGGGATTGGGACAAGGTTCTCAACACTAGACTTTATGAATTCGTCCGATTCCTTTTCAGGAACAGTGTCAAGATGCTCGTCTCCCATGTTCAGAGAATGAGTGGGAGCTTCGGGTGTGATAGCAGTTGTTTGTGATGGAATCTCAACTGCTGGAATATCAACTGACTGAGGGAGTTGAGAAATAATATCCTTAAAAGAAATACTCTCCTCGTCATCATCATACATAGCTGCTTTAAGAAATTGGGAACGCCTTAGAGCTGCATGCTCTAGGACTAATAATTCTTCCTTAGATTTGCGAGCCTCTCGTTCTTCGGCTAGCAATTCTCCCATGGTTTTCTCACCACTCACTTGATTCTTAAAGTTTTGAATCATATCATCAAGTGTTTTCATTGCGGTTTCAAGATCTTGGGAAATTTCTTTAGGCAACGGCTCAGGTGGAGTTTGAACCGTATGGTGCTGTGGAGGTTGGAAATTGTCAAACCTGTGAGAGTCATGATTGTTACAAGGGAATGGATTCCCTATTTGACAATCAGAGCTGAAGTGGGGACCTCCACAGTACTCACAATAGTAAAACTGCTGAGTCTGGACTGGTGAATTATATGGATATTGGTCATAACCAAAGTTCTGAGCATCACTGGAAAACTGTTTATAGACAAATGTGTTTCCGGATCGACACTCAAATCCTTGGTGAGGACCTCCACAAAATTCACAGCAGTTATGTTGATTATATGAAGATAAGTCGGGCTGTGGTGGGTAATTGGAAAAGTTTGAGGGGTTGTTAAATGAGTTCGGATTAGGATCATAATCAAATGAATTCCTCGAACCACAAAACAAACAACTCCCGTTACGAATATCATTACCACACTGTACACATGTACACCAACGACAGGGTGAACCAAAGAGAGGCTCACCACAACCGACACAAGGAATAAACGATTTCATTTGAGAGTTATGAGAAGGAATCAATTTATTCAAAGAATCAACAAAACCAACATGGTGATTCGAATGACTATCAAGTCTTGAAGAACATTTTGAAAAATCCGGAGGTGGGACAAGTGGTGTGCTCTGAGAGCTAGAAATTTCCACTACTTCCGTTATGGTCTCCGGTTCTGGTTCTTGAGAAACGTGAAGATTAGGCAAGTCATTCTTGCTAGTCACCGGTCTAAATTCTGCATGTTTGCTTTTAACCGTAAATCGTGAAAGTTTAGGATCAATTTTAGACGACTTAGGAGCAATTGAGGGGTTAGATCTTTGGATAACCGTAGGTTGGACGTATTTAGCACTTCCATTATCAGAGGGAAGTACCTGGTCCTTTGTCACCCCGGTTTCTCGTTCCATTTCCCTACGCAGAATTAATGGATCATCACAAACAACACGAATTCTTGACATTTGTGATAAAGTCTGAAGTTTTTCAACTTCGTCCCAGAATTCGTCGTAGTCGAGAGATTCCATGAGAATAGAAGAAGTTAGAATCAAATGGATAGAGGGTAAAGAGATAAAGAATCAAAAATGGTAAGAGAGTAAAGATGAATATTTTTGGGTTTTTGGATAAACATTTTGCAAAAATAGGAAAGAAAATCTTTTTGGGTTTTTGATTTTTAAGATGTTGTTGGATTTTTGGATTTTTATAAGAAAATATAAACATATAGATGGTATAAACAAGGAGTGAATATTCAAATCACTAATCTTCTAAACGTAAGATAATTAGCACAGCTCCCCGGCAGCGGCGCCAAAATTTGATTCGTGCTAAACCGTCAAGTTATCTCACACAAGCTAGCCACTTGTGAATGGCTAACCGTAAGAAACTTAAAACAGTTCAGACACAAATGCAATGAAGTCCAGGAGAGTATAGTGTTTCCCCAGGTCGTTAAGTCCCAACGAGCTGTGCGAGAATAATCAAACGTGTTGTGATCGAGAGAATTTGAATGGGAAAAGGTTATGATTGATTATGAACAATTATACCTAAAGAAAAAGTTTATAAATTACAGGGGCTTAAATGCAAATGAAAGAAAATTAAAAAGCTAAATTATATTAAATAAACGCTATCACTATTTTTAAAATTATGTTTTTGATTTTTTCTTTTATAAAACTTAAATTAAAAACTACGTGACGTACAAAAGAAAATGTGAAACTGAAGCAATATTAATCCTAAAAATATAAAAATGATATTTTTACAAACCTAATGATAAGAGAAAATTTTTAGAAAAAGAAAATTATTTTTATAACTATTTAATTAATTATTATTAATTAAAAACTAGTTTTACTTATTTAATAATAGCCTAAAATACAAGAAAATATGAAATAAAGCTAGAAAAATGAAATTATGACTTAGAAAAATCTAAAATAACTAAAGAGAATTTTCAAAACTAATTTTGTATTTTTTTGATTATTTTTCTATTTTCTATGAATTAAAAACTACTTAAAGCTAATTAAATTGCTAAAAATTACAATTTAAACTAAGAAAAATCTGGAAAAATATTTTTTTGACTTTTTGTATTTATCTTAACCTAGGAAAAATGAAAAATTATTTTTTTTGAAACTTTTCTGATTTAATTGTATTAAAAGCTAATTAAAATTGCCTAAAAACTGTTTTAAATGAAGAAAAATAGCAAACAGTGATGAAAAATTATGAAAATTTCAGGAAAAGTCTAAATTAATATTATGAATCTAAGAAAAATTTAAAAACAGTGGCTTATGTGTAGGAAAATGAAACTGCAGTGCAAGTGCTTATAAATAAGCACTTGAAATAAGCCAAAAGGTACAAACTGGACACCAATCCAATACAGAAGCTATAATAAGCTGAAACTACTCAAATGCAACTAATTATCACTATCCTAAACCTCTTAAGTGCTAACCACTCAGATTTGATGAATTAGAATTTAAG